>JAJPUD010000947.1:154444-167954 GCA_023553655.1 Myrmecobius fasciatus
CTTTTCCCCTCCTTTCCCCCACCCCCCACCCCTAGATGACAGGTAATCTAATACATGCTAAATAGGATAAATTATATGACAAATAACAATACATGTATACATATCTATACAGTTATCTTACTGCACAAGAAACACCAGATCTAGAAAGAGAAGAAGAAAAAAACAACCTAAGAAGGAAAACAAAATGCAGGGAAACATTCACAGAAAGCGTTAAAATGCTGTGTTGTAGTTCACACCCAGTTCCCACAGGCCTCTCTCTGGATGTATATGACTATCTTCATCGATGAAGAACTGGTTTGAATTACATCATTGTTGAAGAGAACCATGTCCATCAAAATTGATCATCATGTAGTCTTGCTGCTGTGTATAATGTTCTCCTGCTTCTACTGATTTCACTTAGCATCAGTTCATGCAAATCTCTCCAATCCTCTCTGAAATCCTCCTGTTGGTCATTTCTTACAGATAGAAAGAAAGAATTCAAATACCGAGGATCAATAATTAGAATCACACACGATTTGTCAGCCTCCACATTGAAGGATTGAAGGGCCTGGAACCAGATATTCTGAAAGGCAAAGGAACTTGGATTACAGCCAAGAATAACCTATCCAGCTAGAATGAGCATTATCCTCCAGGGAAGAAGATGGTCATTCAATGATATAGGTGAATTTCACCTATTTCTAATGAAAAGACCGGATCTGAACAAAAAATTTGACACCCAAACACAGAACTCAAGAGATGCATAAAAAGGTAAAAAGGAAAGAACTCTTGAGAACTTTATTTTTCCTAGGGGGATACTTAAAGTTTGGGGGTATAATTCACTAGATATTACTTTGATAATATGAAAAAGAAAACTAGAGGGGGAAAGGTTGTCATACTGGGGAAAAGACGGAAAAAATGGTAAAATAAGATCTAAAAAAAAAGGAGGTAAAAACAAGGTAAAATCTCTTGAAGAGGCAAAGAAAACCTAATATAATTGAGAGAAAGAGGGGAGGGAGATGAGCATTGTGTAAATCTTACTCTCATCAGGTTGGGCTCTAAAAGTGTGTATCACACACTTGATTTCACATAGAAACTTGTCTGTTGCTAGAGGGAAGTGGGAGGGAAAGGAGGAAAAAGAAAGGGATAAACTATTAGAAGGGAAAATAGAAGAATCAGGGGAAAGGAGTTAAAAAAAGGGGGAGGGGATCTAAAGGGTGGAGTATTGTTTGGGGGAGGGGGTCATCAAAAGCAAAGTACTGAGGAGGGGGGAAGGGAGAAAGGGGAAAGGAAAGGGGAAAACATAACTTGGGTAAATAAGATGGCAGGAAATAAAGAATTAGTTATTCTAACTGTGAATGTGCATGGGATGAACTCTCCTACAAAGCGAGAGGCAGATAGCAGACTGGATTAAAAACCAGAATCCCACAATATGTTGTCTACAAGAAACACATCTAAAACATAGTGACACATATAGGATGAAGGTAAAAGGCTGGAGCAGAACCTATTATGCTTCAGGTGAACAAAAAAAAGCAGGAGTAGCAATCCTTATCTCAGATCAAGTAAAAGCCAAGATAGATCTAATCAAAAGAGATAAGGAAGGAAAATATATTTTATTAAAGGGTACCATAGATAATGTATCAATATCAATACTAAATATATACGCACCAAGTGCAATAGCATCCAAAATTCCTAGGGGAGAAATTAAGAGAGATGCAAGAAGAAATAGACAGCCAAACGATACTAGTGGGGGATCTTAACCTTGCTCTCTCAGAATTAGATAAATCAAACCACAAAATAAACAAGAAAGAAACTAGGGAGATAAACCAATTGTTAGAAAAGTTAGGTATGATAGATCTATGGAGAAAGTTGAATGGAGACTGTAGGGAGTATACTTTTTTCTCAGCAGTCCATGGAACCTATACAAAAACTGACCATGTGTTAGTGCATAAAAACCTCAAAATCAAATGCAGAAAAGCAGAAATAGTAAATGCATCTTTTTCAGATCATGATGCAATAAAAATCACATGCAATATAATGCCAGGAGAAAATAAACCAAAAGTTAATTGGAAATTAAATAATCTAATCCTGAAGAATGAATGGGTGAAAGAGCAAATCATAGACACAATCAATAATTTCATCCAGGAGAATGACAATAAGGAGACAACATACCCAAATTTGTGGAATATGGCCAAAGCGGATCTAAGGGGCAATTTTATATATCTAGATGCTTACTTGCATAAAATAGAGAAAGAAAAGATCAATGAATTGGGCTTATTAAAAAAAAAACTTGAAAAAGAACAAATTAAAAACCGTCAATTAAATACCAAATTGGAAATTCTTAAAATAAAAGGAGAAATTAATAAAATTGAAAATAAGAAAACTATTGAATTAATAAATAAAACTAAGAGTTGGTTCTATGAAAAACCAACAAAATAGATAAGCCTTTAGTTAATTTGATAAGAAAAAGGAAAGAGGAAAATCAAATTGTTAGTCTCAAGAATGATAAGGGAGAACTTTCCTCCAATGAAGAGGAAATAGAGCAATAATTAGGAGTTACTTTGCCCAACTTTATGCCAGTAAGTTTGATAATCTAAATGAAATGGAGGAATATCTACAAAAATATAGATTGCCCAGGTTAACAGAAGAGGATATAAATTATTTAAATAGCCCCATATTAGAAAAAGAAATAGAACAAGCTATTAACCAACTCCCTAAGAAAAAATCTCCAGGGCCAGATGGATTTACATGTGAATTCTACCAAACATTCAAATAACAATTAATTCCAATACTATACAAACTATTTGAGAAAATAGGGGCAGAAAGTATATTGCCAAATTCCTTCTATGAGACCGATATAGTGCTGATAGCTAAACCAGGTAGGGTGAAAACAGAGAAAGAAAACTATAGACCCATTTCCCTAATGAATATTGATGCAAAAATTTTAAATAAGATATTAGCAATGAGATTACAGAAAGTCATCCCCAGGATAGTACACTATGACCAAGTAGGATTTATACCAGGGATGCAGGGCTGGTTCAATATTAGGAAAACTATTAGCATAATTAATTATATTAATAACCAAACTAACAAAAACTATATGATTATCTCAATAGATGCAGAAAAAGCCTTTGATAAAATCCTTTGATAAAATCCTATTAAAAACACTAGAGAGTATAGGAATAAATGGGCTTTTCCTTAAAATGATCAGTAGCATCTATTTAAAACCATCAGCAAGCATCATATGTAATGGAGACAAACTAAAACCATTCCCAATAACATCAGGAGTGAAACAAGGCTGCCTACTGTCACCATTACTATTTAATATTGTATTAGAAATGTTAGCTTTAGCAATAATAGAAGAAAAAGAGATAAAAGGAATCAAAGTAGGTAATGAAGAAACTAAATTATCACTCTTTGCAGATGACATGATAGTATACTTAGAGAACTCTAGAGACTTAACTAAAAACTACTAGAAACAATTCACAACTTTAGCAAAGTTGCAGGATTCAAAATTAATCCACATAAATCATCAGCATTTTTATATATTACCAACAAAGTTCAGCAGCAAGAGGTACAAAAAGAATGTTCTCTATTGAGGTTTGCTTGCATTGTATTTCCTTTATTAGATTATCCTTTCTTGTAGATATGATTTCTCCGGCATAAAAAAATGATGCACTAACTATACATATATTCGATTTCTTAAGTATTCTAACATAATTATCGTGTAGTGGATATCCTGCCATCTAGGGGAGGGGTGGGGAGTAAGGGGGAAAAATTTGTAACAGAAAGCTTTGTAAGGGTTAATGTTTAGGAATTACCCATACATATGTTTTGCAAATAAAAAATATTAATAAAAAAAGATACAAAAAGAAATTCCATTCCAAATAACAGATGATAGGATAAAATATTTGGGAATCTATCTGCCAAGGAAAAATCAGAAACTATATAAACTAAACTACAAAACACTTTCCACACAAATAAAATCAGACCTAGTCAATTGGAAAAACTTAAAATGCTCATGGGTAGGCAGAGCGAACATAATAAAAATAACAATACTACTCAAACTAATCTACTTATTTAGTGCCATACCAATCAAACTCCTAAGAAATTATTTTACAGATCTAGAAAAAATAGTAGAAAAGTTCATTTGGAAGAACAAAAGGTCAAGGATTTCAAGGGGATTAATGAAAAAAAAGGCAGATGAAGGTGGCCTTGCTGTACCAGATCTAAAACTATATTATAAAGCAGCAGTCATCAAAACCATTTGGTACTGGCTAAGAAATAGAGCAGTCGATCAGTGGCACAGGATAGGTTATCAGGACAATCTAGACAATAACTTTAACAATTTAGTGTTTGATAAACCCAAAGACCCCAGCTTTTGGGATAAGTACTCACTATTCGGCAAAAACTCCTGGGAAAATTGGAAACTAGTGTGGAAGAAATTAGGGCTTGACCCATACCTAACACCACATACCAAGATAAGATCTAAATGGGTTCAAGATCTAGATATAGTGATTTTGTAAGCAAGTTAGAGGAACGTAATATAGTTTACCTCTCAGACCTGTGGAGATGGAATAAATTCATGTCTAAAGAAGATCTGGAACTCCTAATTGAACAGCAGATGGATAATTTTGACTATATTAAGTTAAAAAGTTTCTGTACAAATAAAACTAATGCAGACAAGATTAGGAGGGAAGCACCAAATTGGGAAATCATCTTTACATTTAATGGTTCTGATAAAGGCCTCATTTCTAAAATATATAGAGAATTGTCTCATATATATAAGAATTGAAGCCACTCTTCAATAGATAAGTGGCCAAGGGATATGAACAGACAATTTTCAGATGATGAAATTAAAACCATCTCTAGTCATATGAAAAGTTGCTCCAAATCACTATTGATCAGAGAAATGCAAATTAAGACAACTCTGAGGTACCACTACACACCTGTCAGATTGGCTAAAATGACAGGAAAAGATAAAGATGAATGTTGGAGGGGATGTGGGAAAACTGGGACACTGATGCATTGTTGGTGGAACTGTGAATGGATACAGCCATTCTGGAGAGCAATTTGGAGCTATGCTCAAAAAGCTATCAAACTGTGCATACCCTTTGACCCAGCAGTGTTTCTACTGGGCCTATATCCCAAAGAGATCTTAGAGGAGGAAAAGGGACCCACCTGTGCAAGAATGTTTGTGGCAGCCCTTTTTGTAGTGGCTAGAAACTGGAAACTGAATGGATGCCCATCAATTGGAGAGTGGCTGAATAAATTATGGTATATGAATGTTATGGAATGTTATTGCTCTGTAAGAAACAACCAGCAGGACGATTTCAGAGAGGCCTGGGGAGACTTGCATGAACTGATGCTGAGTGAAATGAGCAGAACCAGGAGATCATCATACACAGCAACAACAGTATTACATGATGATCAATTCTGATGGACATGACTCTCTGCAACAAAGAATTGTCTCAATCCAGTTCCAATTGTTCACTGAAGAAAACCATATACACCTAGAGAGAGGGATATGAAATATGGATCACAACATAACATTTTCATGATCTCTATTGATGTTTGCTTGCATTGTGTTGTCTTTCTCTGATTTTCTTTTTTTTCTTGTAGATAGGATTTTTCTTTCACAACTTCTGAAGTATTTCAACATTATTGACATGTAGTGGACTTCCTGCCATCTAGGGGAGGAGAGGGGACTGGGGGTAAAAGTTGTAATGGAGAGCTTCGTAAAGATCAATGCTGGGGAACTACCCATACATATGTTATACAAATAAAAAGCTTTAATTAAATTAAAAAAAAAAAAGAATGTGGTACAGAAAAGTTATATCATTTTCCCTATGTCATTTAGCTAATAAGTTTCCAATGTAGGACTTGAACTTGGTTCAAACTCCATGTCCAGTATTCTGTCCATTCTGCCATGTGGCCTATATTTACATAATTTGTCTTCAGATATTTGAAAGGTTGCACTGTGGCAGATATTCATTGTTATTTCAGAGAATAGAATTAGAACCAGTGGATAAAAGGTACACAGAGGTAGATTGCAAGCTAAATAAGGAAAACTTTATGATCGGAAGTGTTCAAAAACTGTGGTCAATATTCTGTGAACCTGTAAATTCAATTCATTTTGGCAGACACTGTCAAAATACCTACTGTGTCCAATGCTTTGAGCTTCTCCCTGTGGATCCAAGAAAAACAATGATGTAGTTCTTGCCTCCAGGAACTTATTGGCTAATCCGTAGGATGTACTAGTTATACAAATAAATGCAATACAAAGCAGAATGTGATAAACACAAAGATGTCCAGATAATGAGTTGTGAGGAATTTGAGGAAGGAAAGAACAACTCCAGCTGGGGGAATCAGAGGCCTTGGCCATCTGTCATTGATGATGCATATGGAATTCCTGAAACTGGATGGGAAGATTGAACTAGATGAGCCTAAAGTTCTTTTTACCTCTAAGATTCTGTGATTCTTTATAAAGCCTAAGACTCCTAATATTATTTGAATAAATATGATTTTGAGAATATTTAACCTCTTACAATCTGGCTTCTGACCTGATCATTCTTACCAAATCTGCTATGAGAAATGAATATTTCTTTTATGTGTAATAACTAATTATTGTATTAGGACCAAGGTTTCCCCCTTTTCTACTTCCTTATTCAGAAACCAACCAGGTTGGTTTGGGATTTGGTTTGGACTGGGAAATGTCTTTCAGAGATTTATCCAGGCTAAGATCTAATCTGATAGTTAAAGAAATTCTTACTTTAGGCTAATGGGTGTATTCTTGATAATTGTGTTTTTTCAAACCGGTCTGAGGGAAAGATTCTCCCTATTATCAGTAAAGGTAATATGGAATTGATATCTTTTTGACCAAGATTTGAAATCAGGTACCCCAAATAGCCTACCTCTTATTAAATATATGATTAAGTAATCAAAGAGGTAATTAGGCATCCTTCAGGAACATCTCCTATTTGAAGGGCATATAAACTGTGATCCCACTGTCATTAGTGGTCTTTGGTTAAATGCCTATTCTTTTATTAATAACCTATTGACCTTATTAATAAAATGATTAAATTACTCAGAAATTGTGTCTCTTGAACTTTTTAATCATCATATTACTAATAAGCTATTAGTTGCCAGATCAAATGGCCTTTTCTCTTTACTCATTCTTTTTTTTTTTTTGAGAGAAGTTTTTTTTGTTATTTAAAAATTTTTTTATTAAAGCTTTTTAATTTTCAAAAGATATTCATGGATAGTTTTTTAACATTAACTCTTGCAAAAACTTGTGTTCCAATTTTTTCCCACTTCCCCCTTTCCCCAGATAACAAGTAATCCAATATGCATTAAACATGATAAAAATACATATTAAATCCAATATATGCATATATATTTATACAATTATCTTGCTGTGCAAGAAAAATCAAATCAAAAAGAAAAAAAATAAGAAAAAAAAATAAAATGCAAGCAAACAAAAACAAAAAGAATGAAAATACTATGTTGTCTACACTCATTCTTGATACACTCATTTAGGATTTTAAGACATCATTTTCTCTTGGTATTACTTGTATCTATCTGATTGCTCCAGTCTCCTCTGTTAGATCCTTATCAAGATCATGCTCTCTAATTGTAGGTATTCCTAAAAGTTCTTTCCTGGTTCCCCTTCTTCTACATTCTCATTAGCTCTCTTAACCATCTCTGTGCTCATGATTATCAAATCTATCTAGCCTGTCCCAATTTTTCAGTTGATATCCAGTCTTGCATCTCCAACTCTCTTTCAGACATGTCAAACTGGATGTCCAGTAGTCATTTTAAACTGAATATTTCCAAAACAAAAGTCATACAATTCCCTCCTACACTCTCCCCTCTTCCTATCTTCCCTATTATTGTAGATAGCAACAACATCTTTCCATCTTTTCAGGTTCTTAAGCCAGGAATTATCTTCCACTCTTTTCTATCTTTCATTCTTATATTCGTGTTACCAAAGCCTGTAGTTTTTAACCTCTGCAAAAACTCTCATATACGCTCTTCTCTCTTCTGACTCTGTCATCATTCTAGTATACTGATCATCTATTGCAATTGTCTTCTGGTGTGTCTGTTTGCCTCAAGTCTCTCCATCCCAATTTTTCCTCTATTCAGCCACCAAAGTAATTTTCCTAAAGTGCACATTTGATCATGTCACTCCCTCTCTTACTAATCTCCAGCTGTTTCCCCATTTTTTCCAGGAAGAAATACAAAATGCTCTATTTGAAATTCAAAGCCTTTTATAACCTAACCCACTCCTACCTTTCCAATTTTATTATACCTTCCACTGCCATGTACTCCTCCATCCAGTGATATTGACCTCCTGGCTGTTTTGTCAATAAATCACTCCATCTCTTAGCTCCATGTAATTTCTCTGGCTATTTTCCGTTCCTGGAATGTTCTCCCTCCTCAATTCTGCCTACTGACTTCCCTGGCTTCTTTCTTTCATAATCCTTCTTAATTCCAGTTCCTTCCCTCTGTTAATTATTTTTATTTATCATATATATGTGAATATATATATACATATATATATAACTTGCTTTGTATATATTTGTTTGCATGTTGTCTCTCCCATTTAATTTTAAGATTCTTGGAGACAAAGAATGTTTTTTTGCCTCTTTTGCATCCCTAGG
Source organism: Myrmecobius fasciatus (assembly GCA_023553655.1). NCBI lineage: Eukaryota > Metazoa > Chordata > Mammalia > Dasyuromorphia > Myrmecobiidae > Myrmecobius > Myrmecobius fasciatus. The sequence goes on from JAJPUD010000947.1 coordinate 163,084, forward strand.
GCTTAATAATGTGCCTAGTTCATAATAGGTGCTTAATGTTTATTGATTAAAATAAACAGAACAAAAAAAGTATATTATGAAATTATAAAGTACAATGGAAAGCCTATACTGGATTGCTTGCTGTCTTGAGGAGGGCAAAACAGAAAGGAGAGAGAAAAATTTGGAACTCAAAATCTTATAAAAATGAATTTTGAAAATATCTTTACATGTAATTGAAAAATAAATACTATTTTAAAAAATAAACATCTGTTGATTTACAACAACAACAAAAAAAAGTTTATTGGTAACTTTTGACAAAGCAATCTTTTCATGATATCATTTTGTTAGAGGAGAACTCATGTCCCTAAAGGTGAGGTGGCTTGATTCCCTCCCCATATCTTACTCTAAAGGGTTGACCTTAGGCATATAAATCAAAGAAACAAAATATTTAGAGATAGTAGAATCTGTGCTACAAATTCTTTATGTCATTCCTCCTATTCAGATTAAGTTTTTGCTCTTAGAAACTATAACTCTTAGAAGCAGAAATGCTCTTAAAAGATGGTCTATTCTAACTGTCTCTGTAACTGAAATTTCTATTCAATGTATAGAAGAATTGCACATATTTAACATATATTGAATTACTTTCTTCAAGGGAAGGGGGGGGAAGAGCAGGTGAAAAAAATTTGGAACACAAGATTTTGCAAGGGTGAATGTTAAAAATTATCTATTCATATGTTTTGAAAGTAAAAGGCTTTAATAAAAAAAATTTCTATTCATAGAATTTTTGGGTAGTTTAAATATTATTATTCCCATTTCAGAGATGAAATAGCTGAGGGTGAGATAATTTAAGTGACTTGCCCATGGTCATATAGCTAAGGAGTAGTGGGAGAGTATTGGAGAAGGTGACCAGAACACAGGTTTTTTTTGTTTTTTTCTCTAAATGAAGTCCTCTTTCCCTTACTTTACACTGTCTTTCAAGAATCATTGAATTTAGAGATGGTAGGGATCTCACTTTTCATAGAATACAACATTTTAGAGATGAGAAAATTGTGGCTCAGGAGTGGTAAGTAATTTATCCAAACCTGACATATTTTTGTAACATAATTGCAGAAAAAAAAATTAATTATACAAAAGCCAATCAGTTCCAAAGTAGTTCTCCTGACAGTTGGAAATGATTCAACTACCAGACGTGTAACACTAACTCCAATTGTGTGTATAAAGTTTCAAATGGTCATAATCAGAAAGAGAAGAATCTCAATCAGTTCCACATACAATCCTAGTGCATGAAACTAGAGGAAGGAAAGCATGTGGATTATTCTGTAAAGGAAAGGCCATACAGATTTAATAGAGGAATAAAGAGGCTCTGGCTAATGTGTCCAGATAAAAAGAAATACATTGGAGTATAGGCTGTGGAGCCAGAAAGAATCTTAGTAATCATCTAGCTTAGCTGTTTCATTTTTCAGATCAGGAACTAAGGCCCACAGAGCTTTGCACAACTTTCTTACTTCAAATCTGTAGTTCTTCTCACTCTAGCACACCACTGAAGATTCCCTGGAGGATAGTGCCATAGGAAGGATGTTTAATGAAAGGGTAGATTATTGGAGTTGGAGAGTATGGTTTTGTACTATGTTGCTCCTTGACCCAATATGTCTAGGTTCACTCCCTCCACCCCTCTGGAAAATTTTGTAAATGGGAACTCCAAGTACTATGTATTTTAATGTGCATTTTTCTAATTATTAGGGATTTGAAGCATTTTTTTTTTTCATGTAGCCATTAATAGCTTGGAATTCTTTCCTTGAAAAATGTCCCAAATGCAAAAATTCAGAATCCACGATACACTTATTTTGTCTAGGTCTGGTTCTTAAATCTGTCTAGGCCAGATTTAAAGATTAAAAATCAACTTGACTTCTGGGAAAATTTAAGGTGTAAGGGAAAGAAGGAATAAATTATCTTTTGAGTAAACTGTTAATCCTGGAACTTAGATTGCAAAGCACATTCTGAAATACTAATAGCTTGTATTTATATAGTGCTTTAAATTATTCAAAGTGCTTTTCTCACCCTAGAATTGTGAAATAGGTTTTAATCCTCATTTTATAGATTTGGAAACTAAAGATCAGAGAAGTAAAATGACTTTTGCTTGGTTCTAACAAAATTAACAGTCAAGACTCTCCTCATAAATCTTCTGATTCCAAGCCCAGGTTCTACATTGAGCTACTACTAAATCTTATCAAACCTGATCAAAATTCCATAAATGGAATTTCAGATTGTTTATACCAAATTTGTTCTGTGTCATCTGAATTCCATGATGTTGAGATTTTGCATTTAGGCTATAGATTACCAGCCATTCAATGAACAAGTATTCTTTAAGCAAGCCTGATATGGTTTATACTGGTTACTGTGCCAAGGACTGGGAGTGAGACAGTAAAGTAAAGAGACTTGGTGAAGGTTGATTGTCTAATGCTCTTGACCTGTGTAAAAGGTAATAAATTGCCTTGGGAAAGCATGAGAGAGGAGAAATTACTGGTTGTGGCTCCCAGCTTCCAGAGAGAAGACATAGGTTTCAATTTTATGTTAAGGAGAAATTTCCTGAATTCTCTAGTATGGTAAATTGTGGATAAGAACATGACTGAGGTGTGGCTCCTCTACATGTTAGCTTTATATAGGGGTCCTTCTCTCTTTCCAAAGAGAATCTTGAACTGAATGTTTTCTTTGTCTAAATTGGAAGCCAGAACATCAAGATATCTCTTTTCTTAAATATTCACATTCTTAAAAATTCTACCCCTCCTTTAGGTCTGGTGCACTGAGTAATTAAGGTCCACCATTAAGTAAATGTTGTGTTCCTGGTTATACTAAGAAAAAAAAAAAGTGAAACTAGTCTCTGCCCATATTATGGCCAAATAAATATGATAGAATTAAGATCTCTGAAGAAAGCTGCTATGTAAGTTCATGGGGTGGTGACTGGTAGTAGGATTTTGACCAGGCACAGAAGAAGAAACAAAGGATTGTTGGTGAACTACTAGGGGAAAATCAAGGAAATTAGAATGAGCACTGGGTGTTCGGGGCCATCGAACAAATTTGTATAAATCAGTGAGTACATTTTGGGAACGGTGGGAGCTAAGATGAATTAGAAATCTTTTGATCATAGATGCAGAGTAGGAAGGCACCATAGATTCTGTCTAGTCTAACCCTATCATTTTTGAGATAAGAAAAGAGAGGTCCAAGGAAGGAAAGGGACTTGCCCAAGATCACATAGGTAATAAATGGATTAGCTGAGATTCAAATCCAGCTCCTCTGATGTGCCATACTTCTCTTTGCATCAGGTTGGGTAGAGTCAATCAGAATTTAAATGAAAACAGGCAACACAACAAAATTAAAGTCCTTAATCAGAGAAAGTGAGTTGCAGCTGAGAGCACCACACAACAAGTGCTGGGGTACCCAAAGAGGGGGCTGGGAGTGGGGTTTATATAGGGTACTAAGGCAGAGAGAATTACTAGCCTGCAGGTGGGATGTTAGGCATCTCAGTTTCACAACTATGTTTTACAATTCATGTTTTGTATAACAAATGAAAGTCCATAAAGAAAATTTGGTAATCTTTGCATGGAAGAATTTGGGAGATCTACAAAATATTTTGAGACTGGAAGTGACAACGTCTGGTCAGCCCCAGGCAATTTATTGACCTGGGAGTGGAAACTAGGTCAGCTTCACTCAGTTCTTAGTCTACAATGAGGATGGGAAGGGCAAAGGGGCATATGAATGTCTAATCATGTCCTTTCTTTGGACTTTAGTTTTCTCATCTCTAAAATGAATAAGCTGGATTAAATGGTCCTGTTGTCTTCTAATAGTCTGTGAATCTATGTGTAACTTTGGCCAAAGACTTACCTGGGCAATATGTACTGCTAAGAGCCAGTTCGTATTTCCTGTATGTGGCCCTACTTTTTACTCATGTCTGAAAAAATACTGACCTACAACAGGTAGGGAGAACTTTGTTCTCCCTCAAATGTACTTACTTCCCTAGCAGCATGATTCAAGTCTTTTAACAGATGAGCTGTTTGTACTTCAGAAATTTACAGGTCTAGTTAGGATATTTTTGATGGTATTCGGTATGCTCTTGCAATGCAGCCAGCTGATTCATGCTCTCTCCTGAAGGTTACGAGTCTCCATGTGATGTTAGGAAGTATAGGTCTGAGCCATTAAAAGAAGTGAGTAAAATGCAATCTAGCTCTGTAGGAGTTATAAGAGCTTAAAGTATTTCATTTTATGCCATGTCTTTAGTTATATTTGAAGCTTTTTAGTACTAGTAGTTTTCTTTTTATTCCCCTTCACTTTTGATGCAGTGGCTGTCTCCTGTGTTAAGACAAACAAACAACACCCCCAACCCACAGCATACTCTCCCTGGCCCCAATTCCAGCACAAAATGATATCAGGTAATTGTTAGTAGAGAAAGGCTTTTTATTTTGCTTTTTTTTTTTTTTTTTTTTTTGGTTTAGACCTATGATTTCATTAGGTGGTAGAATTCTCAGTAGGCTAACATTTGTTCACAGTTGCAGATCAGTGACTGTTTTTGTATCTGAACCTTAGAGAATTGCTTTGGAGCATGGAGAGGTTGTCCATTCTTGTCCCACAGGAAGCTGGGCTGGAATCCAAGTCTTCCTGACATCAAGATTGGCCCTCTATGTATTAATCATCCAGCATTTATTAAGTATCTACCCTGGTGGTATAAGGGCAAAAACAGAACAGTTTATGTTCTTAAGGAATTTATATTCTAACAGGAAAGAGAATATCTTCATATATAGATTATCTTAATATTATCTACAAAACTAATATAGGAATTTGTCATATAATTTATCCTATCTAGCATGTATTAGATTACCTGTCATCTAGGGGTGGGGGGC
>JAJPUD010000947.1:180676-224770 GCA_023553655.1 Myrmecobius fasciatus
AAACAAAACTCAATAAGTCATTCTGGACATTATTCTTCTCTTAATTCAATCTAAGATCCACTTAGTTTTCCTTTTTTTTTCCCATTGCTTTTTTCTATGACATCTTTTGCTATGACATTATACTGCTGACTTATTTTAAGCTTACAGTATTAAACCCCCTATTTTCCCTGCATAAAGTACTGTGTCATTTTATCTGTCCTAATTTGGGTTTGTGCAGCTAATTTTTTAAAAATCCATTTGGAAAACAAAATTTAGACATAAATTTTGATGTTTATTTCAGTGCTCATGACAGTATTTTAAAATCTTTTCTGATACTGGTTGTGTCACAAATTATATTTGTTATTCCTGTCAAGTTTGTCATATTAAAATTTGATAAATGTATGCTAGATGACTTCATTCAAGTCATGATGAGAATAATGCTTGAAGAATACCTGGACAAATTATGTCATCTGGATGTAAAAGATCATTGTACCTTAAATTCAAGGAAGCTAGGGCAAATCTGTATGAACTGATGCAGAATAAAGTAAGCAAAGTCAGGAAAACAACTTATTGGAATCATAATAGTATAAAGGAAGACAATCCTCAGGCATCTAAACTCTGATCACTGCTGTAATCAGTCATGACTTCAGAGGACTTCTGTTGAAGCATGTTCCTTATTCTTAGCAGAAAAGTGAAGAATCATCAATCAACTATCAATAAACCTTTTAAAAGCACCTTCTAGTTCCAGGCATTGTGCTAGAATTGGAGTACAAAAAGACAGCAAAGAAATAGTTCTGGTCTTCAAGGAGGTTATATTCTATTGGGGGAAACAGCATAAATAAAAGAATATAAGGAGTATGTGAGGCTTATAATATGAGTCATGACCAATGGGCCTATTTGCTTTATTTAATTGCAACTAATTGCAATTGTTATGAAGGATGGTTTTATTATGTGGCTGTCACTGAGAAATAGCTGTGATTTGAAAAAAAATGTATTGATATAGCATTTAATGAAAAATAAAAAATAATGAATAATGCCCAGAATGATAATATTGGGTTTTTTTTTTTTTTGACTAATGTTATTTTCTGAATAAAATTTTCAGTAAAATTAGATTTTACTGAAATCTTTTAGGAAGGAAATCTGTGTCAGATCACAGAGTGAGGACATTAGAGATGGTTATTCACAAATCATAGAAAGTCTGCATAAAGACTACTCATTTGTTCTAGTATTATAACAAGGAAAGAGAGCATTTATAATATGCATATGTGTATATGCAAACCCAGAATAGATATCATGAACTATATATCTATATATGTATGTATGCATACATGCACACACAGACATACACATATGTTTTAGATTGATATATACACATATTTGTGTATAAAATATATATACATAAATTTGTATATATGAGATAAAATAGGTATCAGGAGTGGTAAATAGAAATAAATTTGGGGGAGCAATAAATTGTAAAAAGAATATTATATAAAAATAGCATAATAGAGATTCAGTTCACAACATGGAGGAACCATGACAAGCCATCCATCAGAGATTACAGTTTTGCTATTTATTATGTGTATTAACATGAGTAATGATAACAACTCCCCTAATGAAAATGATAATTAGCCAGGAAGAAAAAGCCATTAGAGGGAAAACTTTATAGGTGGGAGTACCTCAAAGCATATTTAATCCAGAAAAGGAGTTAGCAAAAAAAAATAGCAAAAAAGCATGCTATTAGTTATTTATGTGAATATGATGAGGTCTTCAGTGTTAGGTGTGATTAGAGAGGAATTGATCCCTGGAGCAAGCAGGCAGAAGGCTCTTATAGAGGTCAGTTTAGTTCCATGGTCCCATTCTTTGGGGAGGTGGTTCAGTCTGAAATCCAAGTTATGTCCAACTCCTAAGACCCACCCTCTGTAGAAATCTGTCATGTTCCTGAAGTTAAATTTTTCCTATGAGACCTACTTGTGGGCCATCCCATGGCTGCCTTTCTTTGGCTTTTGGCATGCTTCCTTGGGGTCTTTCTCCTAAATTCTACCCCCCCAAGCCCATTGCCACATGGCATCTCCCCTAATTCTACTATGTTTCTCAACCCCACTTCTCTTCCTTACAGCTAACTAACTCTTTTAGGTGCTAAGTCCCTTTCAGGATTTAGCCTGCCCACTAAGGGCAAATCCCAACCTCACTGGGTAATTGTGAGTTCCACTGAGACAAATTTCACTTGTCTTTCATATACCCTCCTACTCTATTTCATATTTCCTATTCCTGATGTCTATTGTATACCTTCATTTTGTCTGTAACCTCTTCCCCTAAATAAATGTACCTTTTGCCAAAGAGAATGACCACTGTGAATTCTTCACACGACTGAATCCCAACTTTTGATGTCTGCCATGATTTGGTAACAAACCCCACATCACAGATCACATCAAATAGTTTCAGCTCAAGAAATTACAATGCAGAGTCATAAATGAATGAGCAGTTTGCATTTTGATGTATATAACTTTTAAAGTCTTAGGTAAGATCTATGAAGTAAATGGAACCAGGAAGGAGTCTGGTAGCTCAGAGAGAAGGATCACCTGTCTAAAGATATGCTAATTAAGATTTCAAAAGTTTTTTTTTTTTTTTTTAAAGATGCTAACTAGACACTCACTGAGGTTGGAGGGGTAACTATGGAAGCTGATAAAGAATTCTTACATTACTCTCTTTCTCTCTTTACATTATATATAGTTATACATATATGTATATGTTATGGGTTTATATACATAAAGTATGTATGTATATTCTGTTTTTTTATTCCCTTATTATTACAATGCTAAAATATGCATAAATATGTTTGCATCTATATATATTTAGGAATAACTATATATTATATATGTAAACACTTTATTTTTATTTATAAGCACAAATAACTTTAAATAAACTCTAATTTTAAAATTTAAATATAAATGATGACAAATCTGTTGGCATTATGTAAACAAGAAATACATTTAAGAGGCAACAAATTTAATTTGTTTTCTGTTCACTAAAACCATGTGTGCTGATTAAAAATGTAAGCTTCCTTTCTCAAATCTCTCATGCTATATATATTTACCTCTGCAGTGCAATTAATCAAGTTTTAACTTACATTATTTTTATTTGTGATCATGTTTTACCCTTTCGACTAAATTGTGAGGATATCGATGGCAGGGACTATATCATTTTTTCCATATTTGGATGTCTGGGGCCAGCATAGTGCTTTGCAGTAACAAACATTCAATACTTGTTTGTTGAGTTGAGCAAAATATTGGGTTTTTAAAAATTTTTTTTATTAAAAGCTTTTTATTTACAAAACATATGAGTGATTTTTCTACATTGACCTTTGCAAAACTTTTTTTTTTTGTTCCACGCTTTTCCCCTCCTTCCCCCCACCCCCACCCCTAGATGACAGGTAATCTAATACATGCTAAATATGTTAAATTATATGACAAATCCAATATATGTATACATATCTATACAGTTATCTTACTGCACAAGAAACATCATATCTAGAAGAGAGAGAAAAAAAAAACCTAAGAAGGAAAACAAAATGCAGGGAAATATTCACAGAAAGTGTTAAAATGCTGTGTTGTGGTTCACGCTCAGTTCCCTCAGGCCTCTCTCTGGATGTATATGACTATCTTCATCGTCGAACAATAGGAACTGGTTTGAATCACATCATTGCTGAAGAGAACCATGTCCATCAGAATTGATCATCATATAGTCTTGTTGCCATGTATAATGATCTCCTGGTTCTGCTGATTTCACTCAGCATCAGTTTATGCAAGTCTCTCCAGGCCTCTCTGAAATCATCCTGCTGGCCGTTTCTTACCGAACAATAATATTCCATGACATTTATATACCATAATTTATTCATCCATTCTCCAATTGATGGGCATCCATTTAGTTTCCAGTTTCTTGCCACTACAAAAAGGGCTGCCACAAACATTTTTGCACATGTGGGTCCCTTTCCCTCCTTTAAGATCTCTTTGGGATATAGGCCCGGTAGAAACATTGCTGGCTCAAAGGGTATGCAGTTTGATCACTTTTTGAGCATAGTTCCAAATTGCTCTCCAGAATGGTTGGATCCGTTCACAGTTCCACCAACAATGTATCAGTGTCCCAGTTTTCCCACATCCCCTCCAACATTCGTCATTATCTTTTCCTGTCATCTTAGCCAATCTGACAGATGTGTAGTGGTATCTCTGAGTACTTTTTTTTAACCACTAAAAATAGATTAGAGTTAGTTCCTTTTTTATTTCTCTGATCCCAGAAACTTTCACAAAGATCTTGTTCTAAATCCTTATTGTCATATATACATGATTAAGTCTTCTCAAAGACTGCCTCAGTAAAGCATAAACTTTGGCTGGTTTCATTGTGCTTGAAAGCTGACAACTGGCTATGTCTGTTGCCTGAGAATTATTCTAGCCAAGCACAGAAAATGTCATCGCCAGACATTATCCATGAAATGAGGAACTCTTAAACCAAGGGAACCCATGATATGATTAAACATTTTAAAAAAAAATTCTAAGTCTTATGTAGACTCTGTTTAGAGTTCAAAATTATTCAAAACTATTTCCTCATCTCCCCTTTCTAGTTTTCTTAAACCTTAATCAGCAAGGTACAAAATCCAGGGACACTGGCCTCCTTTCCTTTCTTCAAATAAGATATTCCATTTCTTGACTCTGGACATTTTCATTGGCTGTCTTCTATGTGTGGAATATTCCCCTTCCTCTTCTCTCTCTCTTGGTTTTCGATTTCCTTCAAATGTTAGCTAAAATTTCATTTTCAATAGGAAGATTAATTTTAGTGCCTTCCTTTTATTGACTATTTTCTATATGTTCTATATATAGCTTCTTTGTAGATAGTTGTTTGTATGTTGTTTCTCAGAATAGATTGTAAACTCCTTGAGGGCAGGGACTATATTTTGCCAATTCTTATTAGCACAATGCCTGGCATGGACTAGATTCACCAAGTGCTGAATCCTCCCAAGATATTTTGGGGTTTACTGGCTAGATTTCTTTTTTTTTTTTTCTTAATTAAAGCTTTTTATTTTCAAAATATATACATAGATACTTTTTAATATTCATCCTTACAAAGCCTAGTGTTCTAAATTTTTCCTCTCCTTTTCCCCTACTTCCTCCCTCAGTTGGCAAATAACCCAATATGTTAAATATGTGCAATTTTTCTATATATATTTCCACAGATATCTTGCTGCATAAGAAAAATCAGATCAAAAAAAAAAAATGAGAAAGAAAACAAAATGCAAGCAAACAACAATAAAAAGAGTGCAACTATTATGTTGTGATCCACACTCAGTTCCCTCTCTGGATGCAGATGATTCTCTTCATCACAAGGTCATTGGAATTGGCCTGAATCATCTCATTGTTGGAGACTCACGTCCATCAGAATTGATCATTGTATAGTCTTGTTGTTGCTGTGTACAATGATCTCCTGGTTCTGCTCATTTCATTTAGCATCAGTTCATGCAAGTCTCTCCAGGCCTCTCTGAAATCATCCTATTGGTCATTTCTTACAGAACAATAATATTCCATAACATTCATATACCATAATTTATCTAGCCATTCTCCAATTGATGGGGCATCCACTCAGTTTCCAGTTTCTTGCCACTACAAAAAGGGGTGCTACAAACATTTTTGCACATGTGGGTCCCTTTCCTTCCTTTAAGATCTTTTTGAAATATAAGCTCAGTAGAGACACTTCTGGAACAAAGGGTATGCATAGTTTTATAGCCCTTTGGTTGAATCAGTTCACAACTCCACCAGCAATGTATTAGTGTCTCAGTTTTCCCACATTCCCTCCAACATTCATCATTATCTTTTCCCATCATGTTAGCCAATCTGAAAGGTGTGTAGTGTTACTTCAGAGTTGTCTTATTTTTTATTTCTCTGTTCAATAGTGATTTAGAGCACTTTTCATATGATTAGAAATGCTTTTAATTTCATCTGAAAATTGTCTGTTTATATCCTTTGACAATTTATACATTGGAAAATGGCTTGAATTCTTATAAATTTGAGTCAATTCTCTATATATTTTAGGAATGAGTCTTTATCAGAACCCTTGAATGTAAATTTTTATCCCAATTTATTGCTTCCCTCCTAATCTTGTCTGCCTTAGTTTTGTTTGTGCCAAAACTTTTTAACTTAATATAATCAAAATTATCCATTTTGTATTCAATAATGGACTTCATTCTTGTTTGGCCACAAATTCCTTCCTTCTTCATAGATCTGAGAGGTAAATTATTCTTTCTTCTTCTAATTTGCTTATAATTAGATTCATTCTTAAGGACCACTTGTAAAAACAAAACCAAAAGTACTCAGACTCTCAAAGATTGGCCAACAGTGGGTCCCAGCCAAAACCCAATTGGTCATTGTTTAGGTCTGGGTTGACTCTGAGTGAAAGTAAAAAGCAATCCTTTCTGTTTTGGCCAGAAACCCTGAGGGTCTTCCTCTCCCAGATTTATTTATTTTAGTGTTTTTTTTTTTTTTTGTTTGTTTGTTTGTTTTTGTTTTGTTTTGTTTGGAGTAGATGAAAGAGGTCATTCTGCTATCTAGCCTTAAACATTGAATGGATGTGGCCTCAGTCAAATTGAGACCTATTGAAGACCTTAGTTTAAAAAGGCCCAAATCTCCCATTGCATCCAGGGCCATCTCCTGTCATCCTGACCTATATCTGACCACTGGACCCAGATGGTTCTGGAAAGAAAAGTGAGGTAGGTGACCTTGTACAGCCCTCCCTCATTTAAATCTAATTTACTTGCATGTCATGGCATTACCTGGACAAGGACAAATAATAGCTACATCAGCAACTACTCACTGAGTGCTATCAAATCACAATATTTTTATATACTACTTAAAACTCAAATACTCAAATGAATCAAGTGATCTCAGTGGAATGAATGTTCTGTTCAGTCAGCAAATGGCTACCCAGCAAATGGGACTCTTCTGGAAGAGATTGATTATTAATTAATTAATTTAGCCACTTAAAAGAGCTTGGCATGATGATCCACATAGGAAAAACTAAATGGATTAAGAATATTTATTGTTCAGATTATGTCATCAATTTATATGAATAAACTATAGAGCACATAAATTTCTCTGTCTCTCTGTCTCTTTCTGTGTCTCTCCTTTTCTGTCTCTCCCCACTCTCTGCTTGTGTTTTTACACACACACACACACACACACACACACACACACACACACACATAAATCTTAGTCACTGCAGATGGACAATAAATTGGACAACAGGAGGGAAAGAGTGGGCTGGATTATTTTAGAAAGTTGTAAAGCTCATTTAGACTGGTATTGACGTGTTCAGGACCAAATGGTGAAACTGATGTTCAAGTACCAAATGTTGGAGTTCAGTCATATGGTGAATTCACCATGGCAATTCTCTTTCGCAAAAAGGTAGGCTTATTCATGAGAAGAGGTTACAGACAAATGAAAAGATACAATAAACACCAAGAATGGTAAATATGAAATAGATTTTGGAGACCATATGGCATGAGGGGAAAGATGGGGTACAAAAAAAGGCTCCATGAGGCATGGGGGAAGGAGGAGGAGAAAGATGCAATGAGAGAGAATACAGCCATGGCTGGCTAATCCAAAAGGGTTTCAACAAAGATGGACAGATTTTTGCCATGAATGAAACTGGAAGAAATAAAGAAGTTGCAGCTAAAAGGAGGCATGACATGTATTCTCAAAGAGGCAATTGAAGAAGCTGGTGCATTTGTATAAAGGCAGAAACATCACTTCAGAAGATAATTGGTTATTTCCCCCACAATTTCCATGAGCAAACAAATTACCCTGTAAATAACTTATATGTTAACATCTTTTGCTAAGGATAAAGCATAGAAATTCCATGATAAAACTGACAAGATCCTTCAAATCCAGTCAACATATATTTGATATCCATTAACTTCAATAGGATGGTGCACAAAGGGAAGAATGGGGAAAACTATGTTGGAAAATATACTTGAAAAATGAGGGATGAGAGATTATAAAAATTTAGAGACTATTGAGAAGCCTTATGCTTGTATGTCATGAACATTTTCTTGAAGAAGAGAGTGAGAATATTGAGGTGTGAGAAATGAGGGTTGAGAGATCCCCTGGCTGGTGCCCCAGGTTCTTGTGAAAGAATTTGCAATCCCAATAGGTGAGGTTTATGGTAAAAACTTCTCAGTGGGCTAAATCCTGAAAGGAATTTTAGCAAACGTTTGTTTTTAGTAAAGATGGGTTTACATCGAGAAACAATTCAGTGGGCTCTTCCAAAAGGAATTAGCAAAGGTTTGGGGTACAGGCTTTTGATTATATTGGGTTTTTGTGGCCCGAAGCTAGGGAGAGATCTCCAGATGAATTTGAGGGACTAATTTTCAATTCAATAAAGGGTGGTGATTATGCTCCTGACCAAGATCTCTAACTGAATTGTAGGTGAAGATCTCCATGAGAGTTTCCCCTAGGAACAAGAGGGTTCCCAAAAGACAGATTGAGATTTTAGGGTTTCTCTCCCACCCAGGTCCACCATTCCCTCTAAAGATCAGGGAGACAGAGAGTCCCATTACATCAAGAAGGCATTAGATATAACATTCCAAAAAATGGAATTGACTATCTTAAAATATAGGAAACAACTAATTAATTGTAGTGGGAATCTTTTAATTTATGGTTCAGAATTGAAGTCTTGAGTTTACAAAGACTGTATTAATTGCCAGAGATTTATTTAATGTGTTTAATTTTTCTACATACAATATTTTGCTTAAAATAACAAGGCCTAGGTCAAGATAGATCCCTCAAAATTATACAACCCAATTTATGTCTACAAGAAAGAAAAATCAGAGAAAGGAAACCCAATGCAAGCAAACATTGATAGAGAGCATGAAAATGTTATGTTGTGGTCCACATTTCACACCCCTCTCTCTGGGTGTATATGGTTTTCTTCACTGAACAATTGGAACTGGTTTGAAATATTTCATTGTTGAAGAGAACCATGTCCATCAGAATTGATCATCATACAGTCTTCTTGTTGCCATGTATAATGATCTCCTGGTTCTGCTCATTTCACTCAGCATCAGTTCATATAAGTCTCTCCAGGCTTCTCTGAAATCATCCTGCTAGTCGTTTCTCACAGAACAATAATATTCCATAACATTCATATACCATAACTTGTTCAGCCATTCTCCAATTGATGGACCTCCACTCAGTTTCCATTTCTTGCCACCATTTAGTGATTTCTATGTGCCAGGGTGAGTTATTAAAAAACTCATGGTACACTAACCTAATTTCTTATTTTCCTTTGATAGGGTTACTTGATGGGTGTATGGGAAGAATCTGACAGTTTCATCAGGATTTCAGCAAGGCATCTGCTAGAGTTTCTTATATCTTTAATGAACAGATGAAGAGAGGTGCCTTGATGGTACTAGAGTTGGTGGATTTGGAATTAGTTGAACAGTCACACTTAAGGAATAGTGATTGTTAGAGGGATTGATGTCAATCTAGAAGAAAACATATAGTGGAGTGACACAGGTCATCTGTCTTTGGCCTTGTTCTAATCATCATTTTTTCCATATGCAGACATAGATAATAAGATTATAGAATTATTTATTTAAAACCTGAAGGAACCTTAGATTTCAAATCCCTCAGTTTATAAGATGAAGAAATTGAAACTCATAGTTGATTTTCCAAGGTCGCATAAATACTAAGTGGCCAAGCTGGGATTTCAAATTTGATACTTTGAATCTAAATCTAGTACTTTTATCACCGTATCATGATGCCTTTTTGATGATATGCTTATAAAATTGATATAAAACATCAATCTGGAAGTGGTAATATTTTGTTTGACAATCAAAATCCAAAAAGACTTACAGGCTGGAATGATGGTCTTCTCATCTTAGGAGATAAAATTTAATAGAAATTAAATATAAAGTCCTTCATTTGGACTGAAATATCAACTTCAGAGTTTCAGGACATGAGATAAAGCTGGAAAGCTATGTAAAAGGGCCTGGAAATTATCATAGGCTCTAAATTAACAATATAATGTGGCTACTGAAACCCAAAAATATCTAATGCAAAAAAAAAATTTGAATTTTCCACAACTGAACCCCAACTTTTGATGCCTGCTACCATTTGGTGACAAACCCCACATCATAGACCTTATCACTGAGATTCTATATTTTGATTGGATGCTAGCCTGAGATCACAGGCTATCCTGAAAAGCTTTCCAGTTGACGAAGCACCTAATATTCTAAGCAATTTGATTTCATTTCTTTCAGTGAGGGTCCTAATGTAGGAAGACTCTTTCTTATCTGGCGCCAAAGATTCTTCCTCTGGGTTTGATAATGTCTTGACTGACTTTGCAGTTATTTCCTATGTCCTTCCTTAAAGAAAATCCTAAAGGATTTTCAGACCCTTGGAACTCAAGTAAATATGTGTTTATTAAGCATCTATCATATGTTAGGCAGCATGCTAAACCTTGGTGATACAAAGAAAGGCAAAAAATTAATCTCTGCTTTCAAGGAGTTCACAGTCAAATTTAAATCCTTGAAAGCTCTTTCCTTGGCTCCCTGGATGAGAAAAGTTAAAAAAAAAATCAATTTGATAGTAACTTACTTTGTGCTTGCTATAAGTCTCAGTAGTTCATGACCTTAGAAGCTCTCTCAGGCTCTTAAATGCATTTCCTTTTAGTTTATTTGGTTTGACTGAAGCAAATCCATTAGCTACTAACTGAAGTTGCTTCAACCTTCATAGTTAGGGTCAGTTATTTCCATTGGTATTTAATTCAGTTGAACAATTCAATGAGCTTTTATCAAGTGTTTGCTACCTTCAGAGCAGGAGAAACAGTATGGGGTAGTGGATAGAGATGTAATCTCAGAAGTTTGAAGTTTCATTTCTGACATGTATTGTCAGGGTGAACCTGCAGGTTACATGCTCCAGGTAATTGTATGATGTTGTTCAGTTGCTTTTCAGTCCTTTCTGTTTATGACCCCTTTTGGGATTTTCTTGGCAAAGATGCTAGAGATTTGTCACTTCCTTCTCCAGCTCATTTTGCAGATGAAGAAACTGAGGAAAATAGGGTTAAGTGCCTTGCCCAGCGTCCCACAGTTAGTAAGTGCCTGAGGCCAGATTTGAATTTAAGATGAGTCTGACTCATCTTAAATCAGATTAAGAGTGGTGCTGTATCTACTGGGCTATTTAGCTGCCCGGGCAACTAAGATTTTAACTTTAATTTGTAAGAATATGTGCTGATCTTCCCCATAGGTCATGGGAGTGTCTCCTTTGCAAATTTACTGTGCCAATAAATTCCTTTAATATCTAGGAAGTGGTGGGAGATAAAAGATTTAGATAAAACACTGGACCTAGCCTCCTGGGACTGTATGGTCTAGAGAAGAATGCACATATACAAACACACAAATAGCAAGTGAAAATGAAACATGATTAGTTCCTAAGAGAAAGGCAAAAAATAAAAATAATTTTTTTAATAAAGTACTTCTGTTGAAGACTAGATTTGGATCCAGTTCCTGTAAATTGTCTTCAGTTTTGAAAGTCTCTAGGGACAGTAATAGTAACTCCTTGGATCTTGCTTTCATTTCAACAATTTCCTTCAAAAACTAGAAACTGATTAGCTTTTCTTTTCTCTTTTAAAACTTTCATGCCTATTACACTTCAATTTAATTTCCAGTTTCTGATCTGAAGGCTATCTTTGGTTTCTAGCTTCTTTGCAGAACTGAGGCAACCGGTTCTCTGGGTTCAGATTACTAGCCCTCCTCAGTCATTTCTCAGATACCCTCCCAGGAAAGTGACTTTCCCAGATAGTATTATTACTTAAGAAAATTTCAAAATCCAGTAATAAAAGCAGAAAAATTTTCATCAACAGTAAGAGAAAAATCACTGTCATATCCTTATGTCAAATTTAACTAAAGATTTAAAAAGTTTTTGACTGATTTACCTTAAAGGAAAAAAAAAGTGTAGCTCAAGACAATCACATAGACAGGATAAATGGTCACTATTAAGTAGTAAAGAAGGGTTAGATAGTTATAATATCATAACTCAAATTATGGCTTTGACACTTGTTAGTTGGGTGAGTACAGTCAAATCCTGTAATCTTTTTGAATCTTAATTTCTCTCTTTATAAAACGGGGATGATACTTCCATTATCTACACTTTAATTGTTTTTGTTGTTATATGTAAATGATAGGGAACAATCCACAGACTGGGAGTTGCTACTTTAATATTGATACTAGTTCCTTTCTGCTCTTCTTGAGTCATAATTCCATCTTTAATTCAAACTGTTGTAATAGTATGGCATTGTAGAAGGCCACCATATCATTCTATCCAGACTGCTGCCACCTCCTTCTGAGCATACACAGTGTGTGTATCTTGACATTTGACCATTTGCAACAGAAATTTCTCCAGAAGGTCTGCTTCTTCCCTCACCGCCAGGAGGTGGAAATGGAGTCAGACTGGGGATTTAACCCACTCATTTTGGTGATTTGTGTTATAATAGAGGGTGGGTCAGTACTTGCATTAGCCCTTTGGTAACTAGTCATCCCCTGACCAGTTCTGTCTTCAATTAATCTAGTCATGTCCCAGAATACCAGTCTATTAGCCTTTCCATCTGCCCTTGCTTTCGGCTTCCCCCTTTGGTGTAATATGATTTTGTCCCTGATTTTAGGGACCACACTGTTCTAACAATAAATCAGGAAATCCTAAATCTTCTGGTTTTTGAGTCTGCCTCTGGGACTTCCTGCAGCTCCCAATTTAAGAATAATAATCTGTCTGATTCTGAATAGATTGTTAATCTTGTCAGTGAGAAGCCAGTTCCGGAGCCACTCCTCAATTCTTTGCTGACTGACTATCTGGTCCGTGATAATCTGGTCCCAGAGAACCAAATTCCTGAGACCACTCCTCAGTCCTATCTCTGGGCCAGAGAATTAACATGCCTATGGTAGAAAGCTGATAGAAGTTGTCCTCTGCCCAGTTAGCACTCAATTTTCCTTCTGGAATCTAGCCTACTGTTTTCAGCGTTAATAAACCCTTTGCTACTTAACTTGGAGACTGTCTGCGAATTCTTTTGCCATACCTGTGACATCGACGGGGGATGCCCAAACGTTGTTAAGGTGTCTTATTACTCTACACCATGGCCCCATTCAATCTTTTTTTCATTTCTTTCTTTCTTTTTCTTTTGCTGAAGGAACTGGGGCTAAGTGACTTGCCCAGGGACACATAGCTAGGGATTGTTAAGTGTCTGAGACTGGATTTGAATTCAGGTCCTTCCTGACTTTTGGGGCTGGTGCTCTATCAACCTAGCTGCCCCTTCTTTCTTAGGGAACAACACTCAAATCAACAGGCTCCAGGTAAGAGCTTGACATTTCAAGGCCAATTACAATCTTCATGATTGTAGATAGTAGAAAGAATCTCTCTTACCTGGGTACCACTCTCAGATCTACATGTTGTAACATGTAAGCTGCTAGAAGCTAGGGCTGTCTTACTTTTCTATTTATATCTCTAGTATCTATCACTGTGCTTTGGAAATTGTACTTAAAAATGCTTGTTAATTGATTGATAATCTCCCTTCTCTACTTTCAGGAAGAAGTCTTTCTCCAGTCAATGTTTATTAGTTTAAAAAAATCTGATCCTGTGTTTTAGGAAGGGACCAGGCTCAGGTAGCTTAAATTTTCAGGAAACTGGGAATGGATGGGCAGTGGAAGGATATTATCCTAAATTGGGAGGTTTCTTTAGCTGGGGATCAATTGATATATTTAAAAGTTCTTAGTACCCTACTCCTACACCCCTCCCCCCACTGAACCTTGTCTATATTTTGTTACTTATCTATGCTATTTTTCCTAATAGATAATAAGGTAGCAAGAACACCAAGCATTAATTAAATGCTTATTGTGTACTGAGTTAAAGGGTTGGGATACAAAGAAAGGTAAAAATAATTCTTGCTCTCAAGAACTTCATGATCTAATGATGGAGACAATATACAACTCTTGTACAAATCAGATATATAGAGGATAAATTGGAAATAATCTCAGAGGGAAGGAGCAGGCAATACAGGGGATTGGTAAAGACTTTTAGAAGTAAAGATTTTTAGTTGAGATGTCAAGTAAGACAGAAGCTAGAGAGTTCCAGGGCAGAATTTCTTTTATCTTGTCTTTGTATTCTTAATGTCTGAAACAAATTAAGGACTTAATAAATATTTATTGAATGGGATTGATTTTAATAATCATCAATTTATGGCTAAACTTCTACTTGTCTTCAGATACTCCACCATAGAGTAGATAGATGCTGCAGCTCTCAGACTAGGGATTGTCCCTCTACTGGGACACATTAATGTTCTATTAGCTTTGAAATGTGTTAGGCAGGGAGAAGACAGTATCAATAAAAAATTTTTAAAAGAGGGATAAATGAGGAGTGAAGGGAAGGACTCATATGATGAAGGACTCATTTCCTTATCACTTAGCAATTCTGATAGACATGTTGATGCAATAGGTTAGTATGAAAGGACCAAAAAGAGCAATAGTCTTGAAGTCAGAAAGAATGGAGGAAATCTTTGGGGATGACCAAAAATCCCTGAGCCTTGCCACTAATTGGAAGCCTGTCTCCTATCAGCCTGTCATTATTCTTTATTACTTTCTAAGCTATTGCCTGTTAGATTTTTAATGTCTGAAGTGGCTTTAGAGGTTATCAGTTTCAATTCTTTCACTTTACAAATGAAGACACTGAGGTAGGATTTTTCCAAAATTATACAGATAGCAAAGTGGCAAAACCAGGATTTAGATCTAGCTTCTCTGGCTCTTGATTCAATACACTTTCTGTAGCAAAGTCTCCTGGGCTAGTCTCCTCCTTCTCCTCCTCTTTCTCTTCCTCCTCTTCCACCTCTTCCTTCTCCTCCTCCTCCACCTCTTCTTCCACCTCTTTCTCTTCCTCTTCCTCCTCCTCCTCTTCTACTTCTTTCAACTCCTCCTCCTTCCTTTTATGTCTTTTTATTTATTTCACTAAATATTTCCCAATTACATGTAAAATTTTTTAAACATCAGTTCTCTTTCTAGAGGTGGAATTTTTTTTTTCTTTTTTTAAATCATGGATCCTTGGAATTGTCTTGGATCATTGTCTTGATCAGAGTAGCTGTCTTTCACAGTTGATCATCCTTACAATACTACTCTTATTGTGTGCAGTGTTCTGGTTCTACTTACTTCACTTTGCATCAGTTCATATAAGTCTCAGATTTTTCTGAATCCTGTTCATCTTTTCTTAGAGCACAATAGTATTACATCATAATCAAGTATTACCACTTAATGGCTGGCCCAATTTTCTTGAAGTGTATTCTCTATTACAATTGGTCTTGTACCTTGATGTCAGATTAATTTTCATAAAACTATCTTAATCACAGTCATTTCCATTGTCTTCAGTAACCTTTAATGCTCTTATATTACATAATAAAATAAGCCTATTTAGCCTGGCATTCAAAATACTTCATGCTTTGGGCCGAATGTATTCCTCTAGCCCACTCTCCTAGAAATCATGGTATTGTAGATAGAGCCCTATATAGGGAGGCAGAAGATCTTAATTTGAATCCTGACTCTGCTACTTAGCAACCTGTATGACTTTGGGCTCTTTTTGTAAACTTTAAAATGAGGGATTTGAATTAGATTACTTATCTCAAAGGTCCTGCCCAGTTCTAATTCTATGATTTTATTACCTTTCTTTACATGCACTGTCCAGGGATTCTTTACCTGGGGTCTAGACCCACTGTGGATCAGTGAACTTGAATGGGAAAAAAAAATGAAATCTTGATTTTTTAATTGAAAAAAAATAGCATTTTCTTCATGATTTCAGAACATTATTGTGAGAAGGGGTCCATGGGCTTCACCACACTGCCAAAAAGTGTCCAAGATTAAAAAGAAAAATGAAGGACCCCTGCTATTCACTCTAACCAATTTGGATTTTTGTCATGCCTTAAAGATTCCTTGTGTTTTCCTACTTATATAAATTTGCTCATATTGTTTCTTCTGTCTATAATGGCCTGTTTCAAGCAACAACTATAATAATAACTCAGATGTAAGCCCTACTTTAACTAATTGCTATTCATTCTTCAAGACCTACAGCAAAAGCTACCTCATCAATTAAACCAGTATGATTTTTCCTCTGGTAAGAAGTATTCTGCCCTACTCCTGAACTCTTGGAGAACTTTATTTTGTTCCTCTGTTATTGTACTATCATTCTTTTTTGTAAATGTTTCAAATTAATTTGGTTCCATGAAGGATGTAGCCAAGTCTTATTCATTGCTATGTCCCCTATGGTGCCTAGCACTGTGCATTGTATGCACATATTGGGCAAAAAATAATTGTTAAATGATTGACTTTGATCAAAGAATGAGAACTGGAATTGATCTTAGAGATCATTTGTTTCTATGCTCTCATTTTAAACATAAAGAAACTGAAATGCAGAAAAGCTAGCTGACTTGTTCGCAATCACTTCTGTGGATTTCAGCTTTTATATTTATAAACTGAAAACATGGGCAGCTAAGTGGAACAGTAGATGGAGCACCAGTCCTGAAGTCAGGAGGACCTGAGTTCAAATCTGGTCTCAGACACTTAACATTTCTTAGCTGTGTGACCTTGGGCAAGTCACTTAACTCCAATTGCCTCAGCCAAAAAAACCAAAAACAAAAACACAAAAAAACCCTGAAAACCATATGCTACTTATTCACATAGGTTAATACAGTTTGAATAGGTATAATTTACTACTTTTAAGTCCTTGTGAAATAGGAATGATATCTATGAATATAAAATATTATTATAAATGCTCTGCTTCTGACCTTTAACATTTAATATAACCTTAATAAATGAAATGCTAAAGTTATACTAAACATAACATAAACATGAGCAGGAGGAAGAAGGGAAGGGAACAAATATTTATTGAATGCCTACTATGTACCAGCTACTATGCTAAGGACTTTATAAATATTATTTTTATGTAATTCTCACAACCATCCAGTGAGTGCTTTTATTAATTTACCGATAAGGATACTGAAACAGAGAGAAGTTACATGACTCAGGGCCATACAAATAGCAAGTACTGAGGCCCAGTTTGAATTTAGATCTTTTTGACCCTAAACCCAGTGCTTGACCCACTGGACCATGTATATAGCTGCCTATATAATGTAGCTAATGTAAGGGCTAGAGTGCTAGACCTGAAGTAAGGAAAATGTTTGCAAATTCTGTTTCTGATATTGCTTGTATGTCATATTACTTAACTTTTCTGAGTCTCAGACAACTAAGACCATTATACACACATATGCACATATGTGTGTGTTTGTGTGTGTGTATATATATACATATAAGCATATGTGTGTATATATGTATCTAGCATCTATCTATCTATCTATCTATCTATCTATCTATCTATCTATCTATCTATCTATCTACCTATATCTATCTATCTCTATTTCTCCATATAGGTAAGGGCAGCTTCCATATTGCTAAAATCATAGGTCCTAGTTGTACTGATAAAAGCTTGGAAATTTTAATTCCATAATAAAACTTTAAGGAAGCAAGTTGAGAAAATGAAAATGAGATTTCTTAGCAAATAACTTTAATGACTTCAATATTAGAATTCTTTCAGATAAATGCTGTATGTTTATGAAGTTAACTAGGTTGATATGTATAGAAAAGGCAATATATACTACTTTGTTTCATATTATTTGAAAGTATTCTTTCATTATGACTCATTCTTTCATTTATTTTCTTTTATACAAATACCCAAATGGGCTGTACATATGCAGTGGGCATATGAAACAAGAATGGAATTAGAGGAAGTTATAATTAGAGTCCCCAAAAGACTTCCTATTATATCTACTTAATGCAAGGCTGAAGGCAATGAGATGAAATGGACTAGTATGATAAAACCATTATAAGGACCAACACCTCATATAAAAGTTGCTACACATTTTTGGCTAGTTATCAAAGATAATAACTACAGTATAGTTCTATATTCCTTCAGAAAGGAATATATAATTTATGGCTATCTCAACTGGTTCTCTAGAGTGCCAATCTACTTAAATACAAGTGTAATGATTCTGAGAGTACAAACTCTATGTAAGAAAAATTGCATGGTGGTCTAATGGAAAATGACCTGAATTTTAAGTCTAAAGAACTAGATTTGAACCTAGTTTCTCCTACCTGTTCAGCTTTAGGTAAATTGTTCTACTCTTTCTGTTTTTCAAAGGCTTCCTCTGCAGAAAGAGGGGCATCAGGAGATTTTAATTTTCTCTGTATCTGGTGGATCCTATGTTTTTAAATAATTGAAAGAAATGTTAAAATTCAGTTAAATGTTAGTGAAAAAAAAGATGTAGTTTTTCTCTATTCAAGTCCATAGATGCATTATAATCTATCCATGGATTCCATATTAAGAACCCCTAAACTAAATGATCTCTAAGGTTTCTTCCAGCTTTAATTACTAAGTTTTATAATTTATCTACAAGCACATAATTTACTGATAGAATACAATTTATCTCAGCTTAACATATATCTAGTTTTTTCATTCAAAACTCCTTGATCCTTAAAGAACTTGATAACTCAAGAACATGAGAAAACAGAGCCTTTTCTGACTAAGTTCCAGGGTAACTCACAGATTCAGGTCATAATTGTCCTTTTCACAATCCTCTGACACTAGATCTAGTAGCTCTTCCCCTGAACCTTGTGCTTATCAGTTCTTTGAATTTTGAAGCCCCACAGTCTGGGTAAAATTAAATTACTTTTGATCTCTTTTGGTCTTTTGGTCTTTGATTCCAATCTTTGTTAGAGGTATAGGTCACTTTATGTCTCTGGGACTACTTTCTATTTTGTAGAGACAATAAAAAAAGCTCAGAAAATTTGCCATTCAAATAAATGGTATAAAGTAAATCTGATTAACAACTTTTCATCCTTGCTTCTCAGTTTTGGTATCACTTTGTGAGGGCACTGGGACACAGAGTACAGTGATCACTTAGCTAAAGGAATTACCCTTATACCAAATATAAGTAACTTTAATGTACATTGATTCTCTTGACCTTAACAAATCCAAATACACAAAACTACTGTAGTTTCCAAGTTTCTGAAATTGCTTTCTTTCTATTCTAAGTTACTTTGGGTAAGTCATATTACTTTTTTTTCCCCTTCCCCTCCACTCCCTGCCCCATTTCATTTTCTTCCACTGTAAAATGAATGAGCTGGGTGGTCAGATGCAATTGAAAGAGTGATGGACTTGGAACCAGAAGATTATGAGTTACTGTTTGTCTGACCTTGGGAAAGACATTTAACCATGCTGATTCTCAAGTTTCTTGAGAATAAAATAAGGGGACTGGACTAGGTTTTCCCTTTTAAGGTCCCTTCAAGGTCAAAATCTGTGCTTTTCTCTCTATCTCTGTTTTTTCCTGTCTGTCTTTCTGTCTCTGTCTGCTTTTCCTCTGTCTCTCTATGTCTTTGTCTCTCTGTTTTTCTCTTTGTCTGTCTTTGTTTTTCTGTCTCTTTCTGTTTCTGAATCTCCTTCCTTCCCCCTCTGTTTTTCATACATATACACACTTACTCCCTCACTCTTACACACCTACGCCTCATCCACATTTCCTTCCTAGGATTCTTTTATACAATCTACTTTCCACCTCTTATGATTGATGAGATCACCAGCATCAAGTCTAATAAACTGGGGAACTAAGTGATGTATGTCATATACATCCAAGAACAGAATTATAGATTCTGAGTTGGTTTAGCCAGTATAGTTGAGGGGCTGGCCCAACAGGATTCTTCCTCCAAGGTGTGCCCAGACATTTGCTTCACTAACAGTGTTCAGTTTTGGCAGATGTCATTCTTAGGCTGTGATAGCTTTCACTGATGCTGTTCCTTCTGAATTTTTGTTCCTATGCAGCAACTTTTCTTCCCGCTTTCTGCCCTGAGAATCATTATTGCCTAGGCTAACACTATTTGCTCTTTAGACTTTTCTTTTTGCCCATAAGTAAACTTTTAGTCCATTAGCAACAAGCATTTGGAAACATCTCCATCCACATGGTACATCTTCATATACATATCATTGAGGAGGGATTATTAATTACAGCTAGCAACATCAAAAATTCAGAGAAGTTAGTGAATAACAAAGAACTGAATGGAATGCAGACTAAGAATCATCAATTACAAGCACTAGGAGTGGGGAGATTTAGTGCTCAGAAAAGCCCAGATGCAAACCTCTTTGGAGGGCACCTTGACATTACTTTATTATTGGAACTTTTAAAAAATCCTGTAAATTATAAAATATTGAGATAATGGCCTTATTTGGCTCATTGAAAAGGAGAAATCAATATAAAATTTTGTCTATTGCAGCAGATGTTCTTTAACACCTCATCATTGATAAGGAAGTACAGTCTTTCATCACCACCACTTAAAATACAAAATATAATTGCTGAGTAAAATGTATGCCCATAATTTTACCTTTAAAAAATCCATAACTGATTTCACTAATATCTTTTAATTACAAGAAAAATTATATGGCATCTCAAAAGTACCTTAAGTATTGCCATAGAAATAATTGCTTTTAAAAAAAGTATTCAGAAGTTTAATTAACCCATTTTTACATCTTAGTTGTAGCAACAGATGTTTTCTGAAACAGAGATAGTAAGAAGAATCATATCCACTTAATTGAAGATTATTAGATGTGGAAAAGATCTTTAAAAAATCATTAGTTCAGTTCCCTCAGTTTACAGATGAAGAAACTGAGTTCCAGAGCTGTTATATAACTTGCCCAGATTAACATACTCCAAGATACTGGAGCTCAGGCTTGAGCCCAGACCTTGTTTCCCCTCTTCAGCGTTCTTTCCACCATTTCATATTACTTTTTCTTAATTTGAGGAAATGTCCTTCACTGAGGACCTCAATCAGCCATAAACCAAGATCTCCTGAGAAGGGCACTTCTCACAAGGGTTGCAAATATTTTAATAAATCTTGAAGTGATCAATGAAGCTATATTCTCCAGTGATGCAGTTTGTAATACTATGATCTGATTCTCTGATCCTTACATGCCTACCTGCCCCATCTTAATAAATTTTTATCCACGTTCTCTCTTTGAATTAATTGTAAGTGATTTATATAACATGCTGGAGGCCTTCCTTGCTTCTTCTTAATATCTGAAGGAGACCACAGCAGTCTGTATATTTGTCCAATGGCTATTCCTAGTTTTGCCATTATTTCTTTGAAAGATTTCTTTGAAGATAACTTTAATCAGTTTCTCCTTCATTATTCTTTATTTATAATGCATTGTAACCTCCTTACACACACATTTTGTCTCTTCATTGATCTTTGGATGACTTTCCATTTCAGGTTTTTAGGGATTGTAATGTTCTATGACTTTCAGTCATACAAATCCTAATTAGCTACCACAGTGATTTCTAGGTTTTAGGAAAATTGATGAAAATTCTCTAAATGAGAATTGTCTTATCCTGATATCTGTACCTACAGCATGTTAGCCTATAACATGGCAGCTAGGTGATACACTGGATAGAGCACTGGCCCTGAAATAAGAAAAACCTGCGTTCAAATCTGACCTTAGACATTTACAAAGTACATGATCCTGGGCAAGTCACTCTAGGATCTTTGCCAAGAAAATTCCAAATGGAGTCACTTACAGGCAGACATGATTGAAACAACTCATTAATATCAACAACGTGGTGAAACCTCTCTCTTCTTGCATGACATATAGATATGAAACCCAGGATCTGCCTCATATTCCAGTGAGTCATGACACATTTCACAATTTATCAATTAATCAAGCAACATTTAATGAGCATTATTTACTATGAACAAAGCAACACGTTAAGTGTATGGAAGATACAATGAAGTCCCTGGCTTCAAGGAGTTTATGTCTTGATTGAGTAAACCAAGCTCCTTAGTCTTTAAAAAAAAAAATCCAATTTGGTTATTAGCAAATTCATTCAATTCAATTCAGCAAGCAAGGCATTTGAAGGAGAGAAAAAATGCCAAAGCTATAAAAAAATAATTTAGTCCTTAATAATTTGGGCTGTTTCCCCTATAAAATGTCAGTTCCCTTATGCCCAAAAGGCTATGAAACTGTGCATACCCTTTGATCCAGCAGTGTCTCTACTGGGTCTGTATTTAAAGAAATCATAAAAAAGGGAAAAGGATCTACATGTGCAAAAATGTTTGTGACAACCATTTTTGTAGTGGCTAGAAACTGAAAACTGAGTGGTTGCCCATCAGTTGGAGAATGGCTGAATAAATTATGGTATATGAATGTTATGGAATATTATTGTTTTGAAAGAAATAATCAGCAATATGTTTTCAGAAAGGCCTGAAGAGACTTACATGAACTGATGCTAAGTAAAGAGAATATAACCAAGGTTACATTGTACCCAGCAACAACAAGATTATGTGGTGATCAATTTTGATGGACGTGGCTCTTTTCAACAGTGAGATGATTCAGGCCAGTTCCAATGGTCTTGTGATGAAGAGAGCCATCTACACCCAGAGAGAGGATTGTGGGGACTGAATAAGGATCACAACACAGTATTTTCATCATTTTTGTTGTTTGCTTGTTTTTTTTCTTTCTCATTTGTTTACTTTATGATCTGATTCTTGTGCAGCATGATACATGTGGAAATATGTATAGAAGAACTGCACAAGTTAAATATATATTGGATAATTTGCTGTTTAGGGGAGGGAGTAGGGGGAAGGAAAGGAGAAAAATTTGGAACACAAGATTTTGCAGGGGTGACTGTTGGAAACTATATATTTTGAAAATAAAAAGCTATTATCAAAACAAAAAGAATGTCTGTTCCTTTAGAATAAAGATTGCCAGGGCAGCTAAGCAGTACAGTGAATAGAGCACCATCCCAGAAGTCAAGAGAACCTGAGTTCAAATCTGGCCTCAGACACTTAACACTTTTTAGCTGTGTGACGCTGGGTAAGTCACTTAACCTCAATTGCATTAGCAAAAAAAAAAAAAAAAAAAAAAAAAAAAAAAAAAAAGATTGTCTTATAATTCTTTTTGCATCCCTAGTTTCTGTCACAGTGCTTCGTATGTAATGAGTGTGTAATAAATACTTTATTTATTCATTCATTCAAAACACTAGAAAAAGAATTTTTAGAACACCAACCACTGTCAACCATTATGCCTACTTTTCCATATATATATATGTTGAGGGCATTCTTGGTGAAAAATCTTAAGAGGGAATAGTATTCCACAAGCAATATTCTTCAGTAGATATTATCTTTATCTGAAAGATAGAGAAAAATATAAGATTCTGAATGTCTATAATTTTTTGACTACACTAAACTCTTGATTCAACAGAGAAAAAGCTTACCTCTATAACATGATATACATTTCCATGTACACATCAAAGTTATGCCAGATTCTGTGAAAGATAAAACAACAGAGATTTGTTCAACAAGTCTTATTAATAGGTGGAGTACAAAGCAAGGAGACATACTCATCAAAGATATTCACTACTCTCATGAAGATCTAGCACAAAGTCCAAGTTGAAGAGAGATGTAATTCAGTGGATTAACTCCTTCATATGTTTGAAGGTGACATTGTGATGGTTGCACTAATTCTTATAGCACTGTAAAACTTCAAGGATAAGATCTATAACCATTAAAAAGAATTTGACCTAAACATTTGAAGGTGACATTGTGATTGTTGCACTAATTCTTATAGCACTGTAAAACTTCAAGGATAAGATACATAACCATTAAAAAGAATTTGACCTAAACATTTATATAGAAAATAAAAATACTACATCTCTGAAGAATGCCTATGTTTAGACTGTGGCAAATAGTTAGATGGACAGCATCAAGAGTATGTCCAAATGTACATATATATATATATGTATATATATATATGTATATTCTGGATGAACAAGAGTTAGACTCAATTAAAGAGGGAACAAGTAGACCTATTAGTTCTACTAGCAACTCTATGAAGGTGACTTCCAGCTTTACATACTTAGTACTCATTTCTTCCCAGAGTGCTATTTCTGCATTGCTTGCATTTCCTGCTAGATGTCCCATAGACACATCAAAATCAACTAAGAGATGTTATCTTTTCCCATTACTTTTCCTCTTTCCCCTACCCCATGTCAAGCCCCACTCTCTCCTTTTTTGTGATGTCCCTGTTTTTGAGAACATTTTTAGTTGAATTTTATAGGTTTGTTACTTTGAAGTAATTTTAAAAAGTTTCTCTATCTTTTATCCCTCATTGCCAATCAGTTGCCAAGTCTTGTCCATTATATTCCCATAGCATTTCTCACATTCATCTTCTCTTCACTGAAACCACAATTATCCCAGTTCAGATTCTTATCACTTCTTGCCTGAACTATTACAGTATCTTCCTTAATTAGTCTCCCTGCTTCCAGTGTCTCACATCTCCAATCTATTTTTTACACTGTTGCCAAATTGATATTCCTAGAGCACAGATCTGATCATGTCACTCTCCCTCTTTAAGAGAGTCCTCAGTGACTTTCTCCTGCCTCCAGTATCAAATAAATATGCTTTCACAATATGGTACCTGCCTTTCTTTCAGGTTTGTTGGATAGTACCTTTCTTTATGTACTATAAATTCTAGCCAGACCAGTCTACTTACTCTTCCCACTATGCTACATTTTAACCTCCAAATTTATGCTTTTGCATAGGCTATCCTCTATGCTAAGAAGTATCCTTACCAAACTGCTTGACTGTTTAAGACTCACCTCATTTACAATATCTTTCCTGATTTCACAATTATTAGTGCCCTTACCCTGAATTTACTTTGCATTTATTTGATGCAAAAATTAGTATTTCCTTATTTGTGTATATATTGTTTCTATAAATAGAGTGTAAAGTTATTGAGTAAAAAAGATTTTCATTTGTGTTATAATATTCCCAGTACCTAGTAAAGTACATGGCATATAGTAGATAGTTAATAAGTGCTTGTTATATGACTTTTTCTATAAATAAAACTGTACATATTTTTGCATTTTGGGAAGCCACCTGGTTCTACTAATTCCCATAAAAAAATCTCCTTTGCACCATCACCCAAAAGGGGTCAGTCCTCCTTTGTTTCTAATTCTATTATAGTTTAATAAACTCAAAGACCTCAGCTTCTATAGTAAGAAAAATTGTTGGGAAAATCTGAAAATTATTTAGCATGAATGAAATTTAGATTAATATCTTACCAAATAAAAAAGTTACAAATGGATAAATGACTTAGATATGAAAAAGGTCATATGACAAATGAATCAGAGAAGGAAAGAAATTTCCTTTTGTATCTATAGATAAGGGAAGAATTTATGACCCAACAATGAATAAAGATCACAGAAGAGAAAATGGACAATTATATTAACATATAATTAAAATTTTGCACAAAATTCTAGATTTCTAGATTGGGACCCCTACTTCTAGAGTCTTCTAAAGCTGGGTCCCTCACTTCTAAAGCTTTCTAAAGCCCTCTAGATCCTGACCTTCTAACTCTTGAGCTTTCTAAGCTTTCTTGAGCTCCCCCCCAACTTCTAAAGCCTTCTAGATCAAAATTCCCCACCTCATTTCTAGAGGCTTCTATAATTTGACCCCCCACTTCTAAAGCATTCTAGATTTGGACCACCCACTTCTAGAACCTTCTAGATTCTTACCTTTTACATGTAGATCATGTCCCTCCTTACTTCTAGAGTCTTCTATATCAGGACCTTTCTTCTAGAGCTGTTCACATTCTGACCTCTCACTTCTAGAGCCTTCTAGATTGGGACTACTCACATCTAGAACCTTTAGAACCCCACTTTTTGAACCTTCTAGATACTAATCCCTATTTCTATATCAGGACCCCTCCTTCTAGAGGCTTTTAAATCAGGACCTTTACTTCTAGAGCCTTTTAGATCCTGACATTCCAATTCTAGAGCCTTCTAGATCTTGATTCTCCACTTCTAGTGACTTCCATATCCTGACCCCTTCTAGAGTTTTCTAGACTGGAACCCCTACTCCTAGGACCTTCTAGATTGGGACACTTACTTATAGGGACTTCTAGATAGGGACACCCACTTCTAGAGATTTTTAGATTGGGATAGCATAGCTGAAATTAGAAAAGATAGTTACTTTGATAAAAACACAAAACAAAACAAAACAAAAAAACCCTTTGCAACAAACATCTCTTATAAATGTTCTCATTTCCAAGCTATTTAAGAACTGATTCAAGTTTATAAGAATAAGAGCCATTTCCTAATAGAGAATTGGTTAAAGGGTATGAACAGATAATTTTAAAGGAAGAAATGCAGCCTTCCAATAACCACCTAAAAATTCCTCCAATCACTAATAATTAGAGAAATGAAAATGAAAGCAACCCTGAAGTTCTATCTTATATTAATTCAGGCAAAGATGACAAAGAAAGGAGAACAACAAATGCTGGAAGGGTTGCAAGAAAACAAATACACTAATACACAATTGATGGGACTGAGAATTAAACTAGTCAGTCTGAAAGGGAATTTGGAACCAAACTCCCAAGTTATTAAATTATGCATAGTCTTTGGCCCAATTACATTGCCAAAGAAATAAAAAAGGAAGAGAAACTATATGTGTAAACATATTTATGGTTTCTACTTTTGTAGTGCCAAAGGATTACAAACTAAGGGGAGGGCAGTTGTCCATCAATTGGAAAATGGCTAAATAAATTATGATATATAAATGTCAAATTAAGTTAAGTCAATAAACATTTACTAAATACTTCTTATGTGCTTTATGCACTCACACTGTGCTAAGCTCTGGGGATACAAATACAAGTGAAGAAGTAAGATAGTTTCTGATCTCAAGGAACTATTTAAATGAAAGAAAACAACATAAAAAAGGAGATGAAAAGCAGTAAAGTGAAAGGTAGGAATGAAGGTACCCATTCTGATGGCAAGGTTTTAAAATCCAGATAAAGTCAGAAACAAGGCTGCAAGGAGAACGAAGGAAGGTTAATCATGGCTCCCTCTACAAAATGCAGGCTACAGGAAGAACTTATTAACAGGATAAGGGGGGGGTGTCTTGGTCATTTTTGTAGACAGTAGGGATGGAACCTAGTGATGAAGAGATTGAGAATGAGAGGGAAGTTGAGATTATGGTAGAAAAATCTGCTGTAGAAGATGAAAGTGGATAAGATCAAAGATACAAATATGAGGATTGTGCTTGAAAGTAGAAGGGCCATGCCAACATCAGAGACTAGAGTGAAGGAAGAAAATAGTGGGAGATGATACTGGAGATATATGAGAAGAGAAGGGGAAAAAATAATTATATTTCTGAGAATGGTTTCAATATTTTTGGTGAATTATGTGGTGAAGTCCAGCTGAAAGGGTACAGGTTTAGTGTGGGGGCTGTATGGAAGATCTGAGGAGAGAAAAGATTTGAAACAATGCATAGGGAATTAATTAGGAACATTAGTAAATTTGCCTTGCTATATTGACAGCCTAGAAGTGAGGAGCTAGGAAAAAAAAATTGTAGTGGACTTAGAAAATAGGTTTATGATTTTCTATAGTTCTGTCCAACAATATATAAGTAGAAGCAAAGAAAAAAAAGATGGTAGGAATAATCTAAGGTTGTAATTTGGCAAGGTGTGATTGGTGACAGGACAAAGGAATCAGGAATTCAAAGGTAAAGCATTGAATTGGTTTAAGTGGGGTTAAATTTTGGAAACTAAGATAATATAGCCAGAGCAGGACTGATACCCTGAAATAGTATCAGAGGAATGAATAGAGAAGAAATTGTGAGGATGAAGAGTAGATTTAGAAGTAGGCAATAGGAAGAACTGGAAAGATAAAATACCATAATAGGATAAAACAATTGAATAGTTCTTGAACATGAAAGTGGTAAACTAGCTCGTGATTGCAGCATCAAGGGTTGACCATTCCTGTGGTTAGCTGAGATAAAGAGGAGGAACAGATGAACAGATCACAAGACATGAATAGATTGAGGAACTGGGAAGTTAGGGTCTTTGAAAGAACACCAACATGTATGTTGAAATCCTGAAGAATTAGGGCAAGATTTGGGATGCAGTAAAAGAGCACCACTTCTGCTTCTGGCTCAGCTGTCACTTGGGGGAAGCGACTCCTATGGAGAAGAGGTCAGCTATTCCTACCAACTGCTACCAACTGCCATTCATGGGGCATTCAAGCCAGACTAGTTGAAAAAAGCAAGGAACTCTGAGAGAGAGAAAGCAGGCTGCATATGACAGCAAGTCAAATCATTACTACTACCACTATAATCGCTATCTCATCTCAAATCCTGATAGAGACAGCCCAGGATCTAGACCTCTGAGTCTTGTTATTAGCAATGCTTTAAGCCCAATATCCACAGCCATCATACTGAAAAGCAACCTTTATAGAGATTCATCCTGGTAACTGCTTTTGAAAAAGACATCTCTTGAAGACTAGAAAAAAAAATTATGATTGTCAAAGGCTTTGGCATTGTCAAAAAGTTTAACATCAAAAAGTGATACAGTTTGATTGGTGGAAATGACATTCAAGAAGTATTAACTACTTTTCCACTGCATCCTGAGGACCATGATATCTTTTCATTTGGCTTGTAGTTCAAACTTTCCCAATGTGTTGTCTTCCCCCATTAGAATATAAACTTTGATAGCAAGGCCATAGGACTTTGCACATAATAAGCACTTAATATATATATTTTTTCATTCATTCATTCAAGTCAGGCTCTGAACTGTTTAAGAAAGGAGAAACAATGTACTGAGTTTTGAAGTAGATAACAACCACTACTATTTAGATTGGGTCATAAATTTGGATTGCTTTAACTTCAAAGGAAGAAAAATTGTTGAGTGATTTCTGTAGAGAGTCTGGAAGTGGCAATGGGGAAAAATGGTAGTATTTCAACTCTGTCACTAGGACCAGTGGAGTATGAGTGAAGTTGTAGTTGGGAAAGGTAATGAATAGCTACAGTGGCATCTGAGAAGCCACATCAGTGGAAAAAAAAAGACTTAAGGAATAATAGAAGTGATATAAAATGAGAGGAAGTTTGTTAGTTATTGAGCACCTATTCCAGGGGACATAGTGGAAGGAGTGTCACATTGCAGTGAGGGTTAGGAATAGGAGAGAAAAGATTAGGATTGAGGTAGATGGGAATAAGGCAATTATGCTGCTAGAGTTCGGGAATGAGATTTGTTTTTAGCAGGTGGAAGTTTAGCATCACAAGGACTGGGAGAAGAGAAGGACGTGATTTTACACTAACTACTGGAGAAGAAGTCCAAGCAAAATATAATGATATCTGTTGATGAAATCAGGTGATTAAGAGGCTTAAGGTTGACTCTTCCAATTTTTGGCACAGTCTTCAACTACCCAATTTGTGTTATTATGTCCTATACTAGGATATATCTGAAAGCACATTTTCAAGCCAGCATGAATAGAAGGTGTGATTCCAGTTAGGTGGCTGCTTGGAGGAAGCTTGGTGCTGTGTTTAGGGAGGAGGTGGGAAATTTCATGTCTTATACAGATTTATTTTTTGGGGGGCTGAGGCAACTGGGATTGAGTGACTTGCCCAGGGTCACACAGCCAGGAAGTGTTAAGTGTCTGAGATCACATTTGAACTCAGGTCCTCGGGACTTCAGGGCTGGTGCTCTATCCACTGCGCCACCTAGCTGCCTGTCTTATATAGATTTCATGTCTTCATATTTCATGTCACGTATGTGAGGTAGGATTAAAACCCAGATCTTTTTGCCTTCCAGTCTCAATGTAGTCTATCCATTAACCCATGTAGCCTTGGGTAGAGAACGTTTTGATGATGATCAGTGAAGGGAGCAACAAAAGCAATTTAGTTAAGAGGATACTCACCAAAATACCTTGATGAAAGGAAGAAATAAATAAAGACTTTGGGAAACATAATAGACAGATTTTCTGGAGCTATTTCTCTGCTAAAAGTAGAGCACTTGATAAATTCACAACTTCCATGATAACTATTTTGTTGAAATGGTGATAGAAACCACAAGGGAAATTGCTATTCTGGTTATGATTTTGACCAACAAAGAAGAACTGATTGATGAAATAGAAATTATGGAAATTCAGACGAAGTAACTATTCTGTTAGTTAGAGAGGAAAGCTGGGCATAGATTGATACATACCTTTGATTTAGGGAAGATTTTAAGAATGAAATTTTGAAGACAAAAATAGAAAATTTTCTAGTGAAGAACAAAAGCAGGGGGCTGGAAAGGGGAAACTACATGATAGATTGATCTTGATACACAGAAAGCTGGCTGACCAAATTATATATATATATATACATATATATATATATATATTTGCTTTTTTGCTAAGGCAATTGGGGTTAAGTGACTTGCCCAGGGTCACACAGCTAGGGAATGTTAAGTGTATGAGACCAGATTTGAACTCAGGTCCATCCTGACTTCAGGGCTAGTGCTCTATCCACTGCGCCACCTAGCTGCCCCTTCAAATTATATTTTTAAATGACATAGATAGAAGTTGGAACCAAAGGCAGAGTTGTGTGGTTTTATATGAACACTATCTGGAAGGCTTATGTTTAGCAAGAGATAGGCCTGGTGATAAACTACTACTGAGAATAGTAAAAGAGTTGTTTTTTTTTTTGTTTTTTGTTTTTGTTTTTTTTAAATCTGTTCTCGTGGAGGTTGAAAGATATGGGATAGGAAATAGCAGGTGGATTTGATAGTGTTTGAACAGAAAATCTTTTAAATTTTGATGTCAATTTAGGATCATAGGATCACAGATTTAGAGATTGGAATTGACCTCCTACTCTTTCTTGTAATTCTATAAACAGGATGCTGAGGTTCAGAGAAATTAAGAAGCTGGGTTTTGAGTCAGATGCTCTAAACCTAGCCCTCTTTTCAGTGTTCTATGAGTTTTGCATGGATTCTTTAGGAATTTAGTCTTCATTATAACCTTTTAAAATCAGTAACTTGGATAAAGATATAAATGATGTATTTATTAAATATATAGATGACATAAAATTATCATGGCTAGCTGAGCACTGGGTGACAAATTCAAGATTCAAAAAAGGTTTGATGAGTTAGAACATTAGTCCAAAGTTTAGCAGGAGTAAGTGGTAATTCTTATATGTCGGTTCAGATACATAGCTTCA
Organism: Myrmecobius fasciatus; assembly: GCA_023553655.1. Classification (NCBI taxonomy): domain Eukaryota; kingdom Metazoa; phylum Chordata; class Mammalia; order Dasyuromorphia; family Myrmecobiidae; genus Myrmecobius; species Myrmecobius fasciatus. The sequence goes on from JAJPUD010000947.1 coordinate 211,788, forward strand.
TAAGTACAAGATGCAAAACATATGGTAGACTGAAGTTTGAATGAAAAAAATATCTGTTACATTTAGAGGACTGCCATGTTAATATAACATTTCCTTTGTAGGCAAAAGTCCTGGACCCAAATGGATTGTTCCCTGTCTCCATTGCCCATGGGGAAAAAGTTATCTCCTCCTTCTTCCCTTCTACATTCTTTCTCTCTCCTTTCTCTCCATTACTTTCTCTCTCTTTTCCTCTCTCTTTTTTCTGTCCTCACCCTTTTCTGTTATTTTCTCTTCACTTTGCAAGTATTCTCTAAAACTATACAATGTTTATTAGCATCGAGAGATGCATGCAAACTTGGAATCAGGCAGTCTCTGCAGGTTCAGGCTATTCTTTCCACTTGTATTAAAGGTCTTTCATCAAGATAAGAAAAAAAAAAGTGATATGATAGCCAAAGAAAGCTAGGGTGATGTTGGGCTAATTGAGAGAGGTATGGTGACCAAGACTAAAGAGAAGTTGAGAGGTATCATACCTAGAATGGGGGAGTTAAGAGTCCTATTGTACTCTTTCCTTATTAGATCACATTCAGAGTGATCTTTAGGCATTTAGGCATTACATTTTTACAACATTTATAAATTGGAGATTATCCTGAGGAAATTACCAAAGATGATGAAGATTACTGAGATTATTACATTTGAGAATTAATTGAAGGAATTGTAATGCTCATCCCAGAGAAGAGAAGACTATGGAAGGCAGGAGGGTTATCTTTAAGAAAATGAAAGATTGTCATATTTTCATTTCAGATGGCATGACTAGGAGCAAAGCATAGAAGTTGTGAAGAGCCAGATTTTGGCTCAATGTAAGGAACTTTCACAGAGTTTCCATAAGTAGAATGGGTTATTTTGCATAATAATGGATTCCCTATTACAGAAAGTCTTCAAGTTGAATTTGGATGAGGTTGAGGTAATCATGTCTGACATCCCATCTGTGATCGCTAAACTAGGTATATTTAACTAGCTGTCTTTAATTATCTAAAGATTTGTCAGGCGAAAAAGTCACAGTTGGTTTTACTTGTTTCCCAAAGGGTAGCATGATGACCAGTGGTTGAAAGCTGCCAATAAGCAGATTATGTCTAGATGTAAGGAATACATTCTTAACATTTGGAGAAAATGAAACACAGAATGAATTGTATGATTTCTCTATTGTATTAAAGGTTCTCAAGATGACCTCTAATGAGGTATTGTGAAATATATTCTTCAGATAATGTATTAAACGAGAAGATTTTTGAGGTTTCTTTCAATTTCAAGATTTCTATGATTCAGTGAGATTGCGACATCTGGCTACATAAAATTCTTCTGGGGGCACACACACTAAGTAAGTAAGATAGTATTCTTTCTCTCTCACAAATCTGGGAAACTATCTAAGAACATTCAAATTCTATATCATACCATTTTTCTGTGACAAGGTCCTTTTTGCTTTTTTCCTCCTTACCACACTATACAGGTCTGTATAAGCAGAGCCATGAGGGTTTGTCTCAAAATCTTGAAGTATATATCCTGTGACTTCCTTATTTTTAGAGGAAGTTAGCCACAGTTTAGAGAATGGAGTTCTACTCAGGGATAATTGCTCGTAGATGCTGCCTTGTAGCAAACTATACTGCTTCTCTTATTGTGATAATACTACCCAGTGGGGCTGTGCCAATTAATGTAAGAGTATATCCCTCACAAAGTGACAGCCTTTTTTTTTTTTTTAAAGTACAGTAAATCTTTGTATCATTGTAAAAATCTTGGATCTCTTTTATTTGCTTCATTTTGGTAATGTGATTAGATAGTTGAAAACCAAAGCATAATAAAACACAAAGAGCTCATGGCATTAGTGAGCCATTAACTGTTTGTACAAAGGAGGGGGCTGGGAAGGTTGCTCTGGGCTTCTTTTTTAGATCACAAAATTCCCTCCTATGATTTTCCATGTTCCTTTTTGCAATTTTATAACTAGTCTCAAGGTTCAGAGCAGAACTTATTTTGAGGATTAGATTCATCTGTCTGCAAAAGATTCATTTAAAAATTAACCAAGGATAGTATGCCCCTTTAAAGTCTTCCATTTTAAAAGAAAACAGAAAACTCTATAGCTAACTCCCAAATGCATCACAGTGCAGGAGGGTTTTTGTTCTTGGGGAAAAAAATGATATTGTGAGATGTGGTACTTAACATTATACTTCAATAAAAATAACCCCCCCAAAAAATACAGAAAGAAGATAAGATAACCTTCAGCCAAAAAGAACCTGAGGCTGTGGTCTATTTGTTATTCACCCTAGGTTTTACTAAGCCAATCAGGCAGAAAAGTTCAGAAGCTATAAAGAGGGAAATTTCTTTTATTTAGATCCGTTATCTTAAGAACTTTTCCTCCCTCAAGAATAAGTTTGAACCAGGAGGAGTGACTTCTCTTTTAATTTCACTCTGTTCCATATTTTTCTCCTGGAAAAATCCATTCTTCTGTTCTCAAACTGATGAAACAAAAAATTCTTTTAACTCATAGTAAATATTAAAAGAGTTTGTAGGCAGTGTTATTCTATTATAGAGATAGATAATCCCTCAAACCAGAAAACTGCCAAACTCCACAATTTGGTTCTCTGAATAATGCAGCCAAGCCTAGTCAGCTCCTTACTTAACTAAGATAATGCATTGTTCAATAAGTTTCTTCTAACATCAAAGCAGAATTTGTAATAATACTCCTTAGGACAATACAAGCAACCACAGCTAGCTCTCTACTCAACAAGATGCTACACTTCCTAACTGGTTTCAACCTCAGTTTACAGTACAATAGCCCAGAACACTTGTTTTCCCTTTGCTTTTCCCATTCAAATCTAAGAGTTAGGGACAACAGAGAATAACAATGAATTTCTGAGAGCTTTCACTATATGGTGCTAAAGAATTCAGAAGTCTTCCCATGATCTTCAGCCTTTTTCTTTTTCTTTTTTTCTTTTTTAGCCCATCATTCAAATATAGCAATTGAAACCTTGTCAGTTCCTGATAACCTCTTCCCATTCAGCTTCTTCGAACTTCTTAGCCACTCCTGCTCTTGCTTAGTTCTTCAATACTCTCAGTAACCCAAATTAATCTGCTACTCAGTGCCTCATCTTTCCATCATGAGATAAAATTCACAAAATCCATTTCTCTATTATGAAACCAACAATTGTTGGCTTAATATCATTGTTAATTATTCTAGTATCTCTAAATAGTTACTTAATTTGTCACTTTGTTAGTTTTATCCTTTCAAGATGTTAAAAAAAAATTGTTAAATCCACATGAGTTGAGGAACCACAGTACTTATAACCTATGTCATTTTTCTGATCTAAAAGAGGTCTTCTCAATTCTCTTTTTAGCTTTTTTAGCAGTACTTTTTTGGGGAGGGTAAGAAGACAATTGGGGTTAAGTAATTTACCCAGGATTACACAAATAGTAAATGTCTGAGATCAGATTTGCATTTGGGTCTTCCTGGCTCCTCCTGGCTGTTGCTCTATTTACTGAGTCACCTAGTTGTCTCCCTCTCCTCACCTTGGGAGATATATGTAATATAATATTGAAATTCAAGGCCATGAAATCAGTTGGTAGACAGAGCATCATGACTTTTCTAGATAAAATTTTTAAGATTGTGAGGATTTCGTTTTTTCTACCATTAGTAATGTAGCTAGTTTTTGAGTACTGGAATACAGACTTCATTCTTGTTACACCTAAAAAATTAACTCCTAAAAGACTGATATAGTTCTACAAAAAATGCAATTAGCATGGAGTATAAAGGTATAAGAAAAATTTTCTTATGTGGCTTTAATAAATCAATATTATTACTTTGTGTATCATATGTAAAACAAGCTTTTATGATGTAGTCTATATTCAAGATCTCTTAATTCAGCATTATTGTCTACTCGTGTAACTTATGTCAGAGACTGGCTCATGTCATAACAGGTCCAGACATACTTATAGAGTCACAGAATTAAACAAAGATTTAGAGTGTGAAGGGACCATGAAGATTATCAAATTTTTTTTTTTTTTCTATCTAGGCTCAAATGAAATTACATGTAAAGTGCTTTGCAAATACTGCACAATTATATAAATGCTATTATTGTTATTATTATGCTTCCATCCATGGTATATGGGAAAATGTATGCAAGGTGATCCCTAGTATACAAGACCAATTCCTTACTTGTTAGTTCACAATGTTGCAAAAGAAAAATTTTTAATGAAAGAAAGAAAACAAAGCAAATTTTTGAATAGGCAATTATTAGTTTAAAAATATATAGAAATCCCTGGTCATTTGCATAGAAAAATATGAGTTCTCTTTTGGTAGAAGCCTTCTCTTTTTAATAAGTCATGACCTGTTGTTTCTGGCTGTGTATGGAAGTGTGTGTGTGTGTCTAACTTGTTTTTATAGTCTCATATTCAGCTTTTTTTCTTCCAGGAGACCTTCTTAACTCTCAACTTAAGGCCCTATCCAAAAAATATAGAATAACAGATGCATAGCAACTTCTGGGATATTGTCTCTGGTTCTACACTTGCAAACATTAAATTTATAAGGAAGGCTATCTTAGTTGCCTCATCTGTGAATATGACCCATTGATGTGGAGCCTACAAAACTGTCAGTACCATTTAAATTCATTGCCTCACATGAGTTCAATGGGTTTAAAGCTGATGGCTTCTAGCAATCCTTGAGTTGCTAGTATTAATCAATCAGCATTTATTAAGCATGATCCTAGGTACTGGAGGTACAAAGACCAAAATAAAACTCTGCCCTCAAAGAGATTATATTCTACCAGGGGAGAACACATGGATAAGAATACATAGAATTCATATAAAATAAATCAAGGTAATTTTGTGGGATAAGGCATGAGTAGCTGGTCTCTTATATTTTCCATGTCTTGTAGATACTACAGGGTCATTGTTCATACTTTGGTCTATTTTTTTCTTATGCAAGAAGTTTTAATTTGGTAAACAGTTTTGTTCCACTCTATCCTTGTACTTCTCATACATGTCCTTTTCTATAGCATTTTAGATGGATTATAAGGTATGATTTTAATTAAGACTTTCAATGCCCATACTTCATACAGGAGGCCTGAGAGGACCATATAGTGACATGGCCTATTACTGCTTTCTTTCCTAGAGGGAACAGAATAAAACCAAAAGGAGTTAGAGACTAATTGTGTGGTCCAAATTAATAAAAAGGAGACCGATTATTTTTTCTTATTCTTTAAAAATATATAAAGCTAAAATAGAGTTTAATATTACAGACTACAGTTATTAACAGACAAAGTACTGGGGTTTCTGCTTTCTTGCACATAAAAACTCCCTAAATCAATACTACTTATTATATAATATCTTGGCATAATATGAAGAATTTTCTTTATTATATCATTAGTGAATGACATCTTTTTCCTGGTGGTCTCCAAGTTTTAGACAAAGTTAATCCCATGAATTTTAAGAATGAAAGTCTTTTTTTCTCTATTAAATAGTGAGTAGCAAAGCAGTCATATCTAGACACTGTTTTTGGACTGCTTTGCTAACTTCCACTTTTAGTATATGCCAAATGTACATTATTCACAAACTTTTCTAAACCACACTCATGAATAAATATCATAATTCTTCACTGATAGCCTGAATGCTACCAGAAGATGTATGGTCAATAAAAAGAGAAAGTTGGCCAATTGTTTATTTCTGCCTCCATCCTCCCCACCTCCAACTCTACTTGTTTACCTTGCATTGAGTTTAGTCTTTGTTCTCTGCTAGAACAAACAAAAAGGAGAAAAAGGTCTGTCTTAAAATACCCTGTGACCTTTTGTTAGCAACACTATTCCTGTTCTACTAGGCTTGTGCCTCTACCAGGAGTTTAGAGCATGAATGTTCCCCAAATTCTTAAGCAAAACTGATTTTTTAAACCCTAGTATCTCCTGACAATAGGCAGTAGTTTATCTTAGTAAATCACATCTTAATAGAAACCACATACCCAGAGATTTTTCCTTAAAAATTAGGATATATTCTTCTCAAACATGAGAACTAAAGTAGACATCAATTGATTTGGGGAAATTCGAGATCAAAAACAAATATGCCAACCTACCAGCTCATTTCTCTGTGTGAAGGATTTTAGCTATAAAACTCATAAAATTTAACCATCTATTCATACATGAAGCATACAAAAGAGGCAGAAATAGAATATATGCTTTATGATTCATGACGAACCTTTCATGTGCCAGGTTCAAAGACTATAAACTTATAAAACTTATGTAATCTTCCAAGTAAAACCTATGAAGTACTCCCAGTTCTTGCTCCCTTATTTTAATATATTTTGTGTTTACTCATCTGTGTACATGTTACCTCTAAATAATAGAAACTTCTTGTGGGAGGGCAGGGATTATTTTTTTTTTTCTATCTTTGTATTTCAAGTATCCAGCACATTGACAAGAGATATACTAGGTCTTCATACATAATTATTGTGTTTAGCCATTTGAAGAGTACTATTTACAATGCCAGCACATGGACTTCAGATATACTAGGTGCTTAATATGTAATTATTGAATTGAATTGAGTTGTGTGTAGGCATTTGAAGTGTACCCATTGATTCTATTGTTTTATTATTATTTATAAATTTTTAGTTTGATAGTGACTAGGACTTCCTTTGTGTACCAAATGTTATATTTCCTTTTGCCATCTTCTAACCAAGCACTTGGGGTCCATGTACTACATGAGGCCATAGCTCTGCATCACACATCAATCTCACCTGCCATTTTGAGATAGCAAGAAGGTCACAACATGTTCTTGCTCTTCTTACCATTATTTCCTCTCTTTTTTCACATTTTCTACTATATTTTCATTTTTAAAAATTTTGTTTGATTCCTAATGTCTCATTCAATAATAGCTTCCACTTTTTAATTCTAATTTTTAATGAATTATTTTCTTCAGTTAGCAAAATGATAAGTATAGTTTTCATTGTTATTTTTAGTAGTATTGCTCTGGAAACCCCAGGAATAGGATTCTCTAGATTTTTTTAAAATCAGAAATTTTTTTTTTTAAACTAGGTTCAGTATAAACATCGGAAAGCAAGAACATTTGGTGGTGTTATCCTTACTACTATTTTAAATCTAGTGCTTTTAACTTGGGACAATGTTAAGAAAGCTAATCATCAATCATGTTTTATGGTTATGAAACATCAATAGAAGTTTTATGAAATTGAGAAGTTTATGAGAGGATTAAACAGGCAATTCTTTTACTGTCCTAATGTGTTCAAATATGGGAAAGAATTTACATCAAATGGTAGATATAATTTCCCTTTGTAATTGAAATCTAAATCCCAGTATAAATACAATGCTTAAAAGACTATTTTATGGACCTTTATTTTATGAGACTTGTTCTGGGAAAGAAGGTGACACAGCTGGAGATTGTTTGGCAACAATTAAGACTGATTGGCTTTTTAGCTAAGTGATAAAAGCAGAAAGTCCTAAACTCTTGGCTTGCAATCTTTTACCAGGTGATTTCCCTCTTACCAACTAGGATTTTTAATATTCTTTTTTTTTCTTTCTAAATAGTAGGGAGTTGTGGGGATTTTTTCTGGAGTTTGAACTCATGAGAAAATGAATTACGTATTAATTCATATTAATGTCTATAATCTGTTTATAAGAATATAAATGTGTACCTATGTATGTGTATGATGTATGTATGTGGACCTATGTATGTATATATGTTTTATCTCCATTAACTATGTCATCACCTCTGTCATTTCTAACATTTCTATGACCATTTTTAATAATGAAAAGAATCCTGGACCTTAGGGGGAATAATGCAATTCCCAAAGGGGAAAGCAGTCTTCCTATTAAAAAAAAATAAACTAAGGACTTTGTTGTCTTAATTGTTTTTCAACATTTTTATCAGTGACTTGAATGATGAAATGCTTATCTTTAACAAATGTTCATTTAACATCAGTCTGGGAAGGAAAGCTTAATGAATTGGATGACAGAACCAAGATCTTAAAATAGCTCTATCGGCTAAATGGCAAGGTGGAAATAACACAATGACTTTTCAAAGGGATAAATGTCCATCTTATATTTTAGCTTAAAAAAATCAACAATATAAGTAAAAGATGGGAAGGAATATGCCCAAGAAGTAGTTTATATGAGAAAGACCTTGGGAATATAAGTGGATTGCAACTCAATATTAGTAAGCATAGAGATGTGCCAATTAATGTTTTTACAGTTTTTTTTTTTTTAATAAAAATAAAATAAAAAAGATGTGTTAGTCCTAATATATACTGCCTTGGTCAGATTATGTTTAGAGTATTGAATCTTGTTATAGGTCCAGTATTTTATTTCAATTTAGTTTTATTGAAACTTTTTAAAACCTCAATAATTTCTGAATATATACCCTTCTAATGATCATCTCTTTGTAAGACTTTCTTTGGCTTATTGGTCATGTCCCCAAAGAAAGGGTAGCAACATTTAGTTGGAGCAATTTGACTCACAGGATAAATGGTGACCAGTTTCTTAAGTCTAATTATCCTGCTCCCCTCCATGTTTAATAAAAGGACTTGTGGATAGAAGAAACTGGTAAACAAGCGGGAGTAACCAGGAAGCCAAGTCAGTGGAGATGGTGGTGGGTGGTACAGGAGATGCCATTCCAGATTGGAGAAGAAATCAGGTCAGATAGTACTCAGGCACTGATTGCTGAGAGAGTTATATGTTACTGACCTTAGAGTGAAAAGGGAGAATGATGGTGAATTCCCTTCTCTTCTTCTCACTCATTTTTTTTTCTTTTTTTTAAAAATTAAAAAAAAAATTTATTAAAGCTTTTTATTTGCAAAACATATGTATGGGTAGTTCTTTAACACTGACCCTTACAAAGCTTTCCGTTACAAATTTCCCCCCCCCCAGTTCCCTCCCCTCCCCTAGATGGCAGGAAGTCCACTACATGTTAATTATATTAAAATACTTGACAAATCGAATATATGTATACATATTTCCACATCTTGCTGTGCAAGAAAAATCGTATCTACAAGAAAAAAAATCTGAGAAAGGAAACCCAATGTAAACAAACATCTATAGAGAGCATGAAAATGTTATGCTGTGGTCCACATTTCATATACCTCTCTCTGGGTGTATTTGGCTTTCTTTACTGAACAATTGGAACTGGTTTGAAACATTTCACTGTTGAAGAGAGCCATGTCCATCAGAAGTGATTGTCATATAGTATTATTGTTGCTCTGTATAATGATCTCCTGGTTCTGCTCATTTCACTCAGCATCAGCTCATACAAGTCTCTCCAGGCCTCTCTGAAATCGTCCTGCTGGTCATTTCTTATAGAACAATAATATTCCATAACACTCATATACCATAATTTATTCAGCCACTCTCCAATTGATGGGCATCCCTTTAGTTTCCAGTTTCTAGCCACTACAAAAAGGGCTGCCACAAACATTCTTGCACATGTGGGGCCCTTTCCTTCCTTTAAGATCTCTTTGGGATATAAGCCCAATAGGGTCAAAGGGTATGCACAGTTTGATCACTTTTTGAGCATAGTTCCAAATTGCTCTCCAGAATGGTTGGATTCGTTCACAGTTCCACCAACAATGTATCAGTGTCCCAGCCTTCTCACATCCCCTCCAACATTTGTCATTATCTTTTCCTGTTATTTTAGCCAATCTGACAGGTGTGTAGTGGTACCTCAGAGTTGTCTTAATTTGCATTTCTCTGATCAATAGTGATTTGGAGCACCTTTTCATATGACTAGAAATAGTTTTAATTTCATCATCTGAAAATTTTCTGTTCATATCCTTTGACCATTTATCTATTGGAAAGTGGCTTGAATTCTTATAAATATGAGACAATTTTCTATACATTTTAGAAATGAGGCCTTTATCAGAACCCTTAAATGTAAAGATGGTTTCCCAATTTATTGCTTCCCTCCTAATCTTGTCTGCATTAGTTTTGTTTGTTCAAAAACTTTTTTTTATTATTATTAAAGCTTTTATTTGTATAACATATATATGGGTAGTTCCCCAACATTGATCTTTACAAAGCTTTCCATTACAAATTTTACCCCCAGTCCCCTCCCCTCCCCTAGATGGCAGGAAGTCCACTACATGTTAATAATGTTGAAATGCTTGAGAAGTTATGCAAGAAAAATCCTATCTACAAGAAAAAAAAAGAATCAGAGAAAGGCAACACAATGCAAGCAAATGTCAATAGAGATCATGAAAATGTTACTTTGTGGTCCATATTTCATATCCCTCTCTCTGGGTGTATATGGTTTTCTTCAGTGAACAATTGGAACTGGTTTGAGACAATTCTTTGTTGCAGAGAGCCATGTCCATCAGAATTGATCATCATGTAATATTGTTGTTGCTGTGTATAATGATCTCCTGGTTCTGCTCGTTTCACTCAGCATCAGTTCATGCAAGTCCCTCCAGGCCTCTCTGAAATCTTCCTGCTGGTCGTTTCTTACAGAGCAATAATATTCCATAACATTCATATACCATAATTTCTTCAGCCACTCTCCAATTGATGGGCATCCCTTCAGTTTCCAGTTTCTAGCCACTACAAAAAGGGCTGCCACAAACATTCTTGCACAGGTGGGTCCCTTTCCCTCCTCTAAGATCTCTTTGGGATATAGGCCCAGTAGAAACACTGCTGGGTCAAAGGGTATGCACAGTTTGACAACTTTTTGAGCATAGCTCCAAATTGCTCTCCAGAATGGTTGGATCCGTTCACAGTTCCACCAACAATGTATCAGTGTCCCAGTTTTTCCACATCCCCTCCAACATTCATCGTTATCTTTTCCTGTCATTTTAGCCAATCTGACAGGTGTGTAGTGGTACCTAAGAGTTGTCTTAATTTGCATTTTTCTGATCAATAGTGATTTGGAGCAACTTTTCATATGACTAGAGATGGTTTTAATTTCATCATCTGAAAATTGTCTGTTCATATCCCTTGACCACTTATCTATTGAAGAGTGGCTTGAATTCTTATATATATGAGACAATTCTCTATATATTTTAGAAATGAGGCCTTTATCGGAACCATTAAATGTAAAGATGATTTCCCAATTTCATGCTTCCCTCCTAATCTTGTCTGCATTTGTTTTGTTTGTACAGAAACTTTTTAATTTAATATAATCAAAATTATCCATCTGGTGTTCAATTAGGAGTTCCAGGTCTTCTTTGGACATAAATTTATTCCATCTCCACAGGTCTGGGAGATAAACTATATTACGTTCCTCTAACTTGCTTACAAAGTCCCTCTTTATATCTAGATCATGAACCCATTTAGATCTTATCTTGGTATATGGTGTTAGGTATGGGTCAAGCCCTAATTTCTTCCACACTAGTTTCCAATTTTCCCAGCAGTTTTTGTCAAATAGTGAGTTTTTATCTCAAAAGCTGGGGTCTTTGGGTTTATCAAACACTAGATTGCTGTAGTTATTGCCTAGTTTGTCCTGTGATCCTATCCTATGCCACTGATCGACTGCTCTATTTCTTAGCCAGTACCAAATGGTTTTGATGACCACTGTTTTATAATATAGTTTTAGATCTGGTACAGCAAGTCCACCATCATCAGCCTTTTTTTTTTTTTTTTTCATTAATTCCCTTGAAATCCTTGACCTTTTGTTCTTCCAAATGAACTTTGCTACTATTTTTTCTAGATCTGTAAAATAATTTCTTGGGAGTTTGATTGGTATGGCATTAAATAAGTAAATTAGTTTGGGTAGTATTGTCATTTTTATTACATTCGCTTGGCCTACCCATGAGCACTTAATGTTTTTCCATCTAACTCATTTTTCTAATCTAGAGTAAGGAAATCTCCTTGGTAGAATATTTCTTATTTTCCTTTTGAATGTTTGCTTTAGTTCATTAAAAAAAGTTTCATTGATGTGTTTTGTTTTTACATTATATACATTTACAGATTGCTCCTACTTCATAAGAAGGCTCTTGGAACAAAGTGAAACTGTGAAGTAAAATTAATAGTTTTAGAGTGACCTCATTGAGAGTAGAAAACAATTTTTACATCTATACTTCTCTTCCCTCACTTCCCATCCCATTCTCCCCGGACCCTTAGTAGAAATCTAATTTTTTTTTCTCCCTTCCCGGCTCAGCCTGACTTGCTCATTTGGTGGTTTATATCACAAAGGAAAACAGCTAAGCAAATTCAACACACTGCCTACATCTGACTGTACTCACCGCATTCTGTGGCCATAATTCTCAATATTTCCAAGAAAAGGAAAAAAGGTAAGGCATTCAACTTTAAAAAGGACTTTCTTCTGATATGTCCAGAGAAGTGTAGCCAGGATATTGAAGGCTTTAGATTAGTTGGAAAGCATGTCATATGAAAACAGGTTAAAAAGTTACCGTGTCCATTAGTCTACAGAAGAGAGTAAATGATAGTTTTCTTAAAATACTTCAAGGGCTTCCATGTAGAGGAGAGGTTAGATTTAGTCTGCTTCTCCCCTGAAAGCAGAAATAGGATGAATGGGTTGGACTCAACAAAGGAAAACAACAATTAGAGTTGTCAAAAATAGAATTGGTTAATTGATAGTGAATTTCCATATCATGGAAAGTCTTTACAGATACTGGATGACCATTTATTAGGAATGTTATAGAGAGGAGATTCATGCTTTTGGCAAGGGGTGGGCAAGATAATATCTTAGGTTTCTTTCAATGCTAAAATTCGATGAGGCAATGCAGTACTCTTCACCCCCACTTCCTATACCTGTCCCTCCCTCCAGTTCTATTTGGAATGTATTTTAGTGTATTTGTTGGAGGTGAATATTTTATTTTTAATTTGTAGAATAAAACAAGCACATACACAATACAATAAAAAGATGATTGCACATGAAACTGTAAAGCTACTATGTATGACTTATTACTTTCAAATATACAACAAAATTATATAATTTTTTCTCCTCTCCTCCATCCTAGAGATTGCTACCTTTAGATACAAATATATGTATATATATGTATACCTATATACTTACAC
>JAJPUD010000947.1:224870-260755 GCA_023553655.1 Myrmecobius fasciatus
ATATATATGTATACCTATATACTTACATATATATATATATATATATAAATATATATATTTGTAAAATTATCCTAAATATATTTATTAGTTCTTTCTCTGGATGCAGATGGTATCTTTCCTTCATATGTTTTTATAATTAATTTGACTATTTATAATAGTCATAGAATATGACAATAGAAAATAACTTATTTGCTCAAAGTCATTCTTAAAAGAATATTGCTGTTATTGTATACAGTGTTCTCTTGGTTCTGTTCATTTATCGCTTCATTATTTTGTGCAAGTCTTTCTGTGTTCGTCTAAAATCAATGAGTTCATCATTTCTCATAATACAATAGTATTCCATCACAATAATAGAACACAACTTGTTAAATAGATTTATTTAGTTAGAGAACATCAAACTCCCCTACTATTGTAGTATTTCTATCTCCACTTGTAATTCATTTAACTTTTCTTTTAAAAATTTAGATGCTGTAAGAGATGAATAATAAAATATTGGTTTGTTCTCTGAAATTCCCTTCCTAGGTTCTTTTTCTTTGCATTCCTTGGACAGACAAGGCAAAATTTCTAATATAGACAAGAGATGACAAATGCCTGCAATACTAAGCACTATGAAAAGAAATTTCAGGGACTTAGACCAATTATTCTGGGTAAAGAGAGAATAAGATAATATGGTAAAGTATAGTGCTAGATTTAGAGTTAGAAGACCAGGCTTTGAATTACACTTGCACCTATGTGACTGACAAAGTAATGTAACCCTTCTGGATCTCAGTTTTATAAAATGAGAGGAAAGTTATGGCCTCTATAATGTCAAAGTTTCTTTACAGATCTCAGTCTTTAGTAGTGTGAACCCTGAGTCAGCTGCAGGTACAGAAGCTCTCCAGTATCCATTATCCCATTCTAATTTGATGGCTTCCTCTCTGAATGAAGCAGGCCAGTTTTAAGATTGCCAGCATCAGCTAATGTTCTACTGTTGTCTTATACATGCTGCTGTTAATGAGTGAAACTGAGAAGAGATTGGAAACACCTCCCCCACTGAATACTTGCTGCATTATGATCACCCTGCCACTTTTTTTTTTAAAGCTTTTTATTTTCAAAACCTATGCATAGGATTTACATATATTTTTTACCATTTTAACATATATTGGATTACTTGCCATCTAGGAGAGGGAGTGGGGGGAAAGGGGAGGAGACTAGAACATAAGATTTTGCAAGGATCAATGGTGAAAAATTATCCTTGCATATGTTTTAAAAATAAAAAGCTTCAATTAAAAACAAAACAAAACAAAACATATGCATAGATAACTTTTACCATTCACCCTTGCAAAACTTTGTGTTCCAAATTTTTCCCCCACCTTTCTTTTCACTCCCTCCCCTAGATGGCAAGTAATCCAATACATGTTAAGTATGTACAATTGTTCTATACATATTTCTACAAATATGCTGCACAAGAAAAATTGGATCAAAGAGGAAAAAAAATGAGAAAGAAAACAAAATGCAATCAAACAACAACAAAAGAGTGATCCACTCTCAGCCCCCATAGTCCTTTCTTTGGGTGCAGATGTTCTCTCCATCACAAGAGTATTAGAACTGCCTGTCCCTCTTGAGACATTGTTTTTGTCCATTCCCAGCATGTTTTATGTTATTTACCATTCTGCCACAGAAAACAGCTCCGATCCAGTTCTGCTCTGTTCCTGTTTATCTTATGTGCTTGGGAAGAGCTTTTCTTCACATGAAACTCCTGGACCTCTGTTCTCAGTCCTGATTTGGTAAATATTCTCTCTAGTCCCATTACTGAGTCAGAAATGAAGTGCTAAAACTCTTTTCTGTGGCAGATCTTTGTTACTGAAAGGTTACTCAGTTCCATTGCATTTAAAGCACAAAAGAACCTTAGAGATTATCTAGTCTAATCTTTTACAACAAGGAAAATGAGGCCCAGGGATGTAAGTGGCTTCTCTGAGGTCATAAAATAGTGAGTAGTAGAGCCAAGATTAGAACTCAGATCATTCTGATTCTAATTCCTACTCCATACCCTCCTCATTCCATTTCAGTACTTATCCTCAACAAAAAGGAGGTCAGGTAAATTGGTTTTCAGTACTCCAACTGGCTAGAGACATTGAGACTGCCGATTCCATCATTTATTGCAGCCTCAAGGTTAGCTGGCAATTCATTCTGCTATGTTTCTGTACTCTGTAGACCCTGAAGGATCCCAAACAGCACATAAAATAGATGTCAGTCATGATCTCCAACCCATCCACCAGCTGTGAAGGACAGAATGTGAGGGGTGATGTCTAGGTTTTGCCAGTTTTGCTGTTTTCCAACATTAGTGACTAAAATGCCAACAAACTCTCCTTTGGCTTTCAGAGAATGATGAAGGCGGAGAAGTTTATAATAGTATAGCATAGTGTAGAGTACAATGCCTTCACACAGCTATCTGACAGTGAAAGATCAGATTCCGGTTAAAAAATGTTTTAATTTTAGTTTTTAGTTTCCCCCCTCCCCCCCACAGGGACATTTATTTAGAAGTTACAGACAAAATGAAGAGGTAAAATAGGCACCAGGAATGGTAGGTATGAATAGATTTGAGGGAGCAACAGGGCTACCAAGGACAGGAGTTTGGAAGAATCCATTAAAGGAATATGCCATGAGGCTTGAGTATGCCATTGACTGACAGATTAAATCCATAGAGGAGTTTAGCAGACTAATCAGAGTTAGCCATAGTAAGGAGAAAGATGCCATTAAAGTCTAGACATTGTCAGGTGGGAGAAAGAGAGTATCTCATAGTGGGCTTAGTCCTGCAAAGGACTTAGCCAAAGATGTTTTCGTTTTAAGAATTATATTTACTGAACAATATTTATGGTGCTATACAGCTCATATGTTATGAAAAGTGAATATTGTCTGAATTTCTTATTGAGATGTTAGCACAAAAGATCATGGAATTCTAGATAATTACTGTCTAGAATAAATGTTTTGTATGTTACCTTTTTTGTTTTGTGTACAGCATTTTGTGGGTTATTATATAGTTACTTTGTTAGGAAAAATGAATATTATTAGAAATAATGAATTATTCTAAAGAATTGTATGCAGGAAAGTGAATTTTCAGCAGTCTCTCACAAAATCATCTAATTTATTTCCCATAGATTCAATGTGTCAACCTTGTTTTTCACTTTTGCCCCATTTCCTAGGAACATTATCCCAGAGAAAGTTGAGGATTAACTAAATATAAATGTGTAATATTTGAAAAGTGCTTAGCACAGTGCCTGGCACATAGTAGGTCATTAATAAATATGTGTTCTCATCATCATAACTTCAGAAAGACTTAGTATGAATTACAAGCCAAATGTGTGACGACACAAAAATTGCACTCTGAATAGGCAAGAGATAGAAAGAATTTAATTCATCTGACCAAAGTAGGAGTAAGAACTGGGGACAAATTGGGGGAAACGGATCAAATAAGGAAAATTGTTATAGATGCCTAAGGGGACCTTTGGCTGAGGATATAACAGAAGAACTGGAAAGATGTTGATTAGTTCCTGAAGTGTGATGACCTGGGAAACTCTCATACCTATTAACTTTTTGAGAACATACTGTGGTTATCATTAATTTTATATTTTAGTTACAGACTAGAGATAATGTAGCAGATATTTCCCTTTTTTGCCCTTAGTGTTCATTTGACATAATTTTTCTCACCTTGACAATCCTTCAGTAACATGAAGTAGTGCAAACATTAATTTTCTACATTGACACTATGAAAACTTTCTGTGCTAAGTTACTATGCAAAATATCACAATTAATTTCTATAACACTTCAAAATGTTAGCCATTCATTCTAGAATTCCAAAAAGTAAAAGAATGTCATATGAGTAGGATCAGGAAAATTAACTTCACTAACAGATTTGACCTTTTGATAATACTCAATTTTGTTATATTTCCCCCTCAGGATACTATTTAAAAAAAGAATCTTCCTAGTCTTATGTTTCTTATGCCAACTAGGTTGAAATGATTTGAGCAACAGACGAACATTTTTCTCTTAGGTACTGAGCAAATGTTAATTCATTAAGCCGCAGTGGCTGCCAAGCTAGAGTTGGAATAAGGAAGCATTAACCTGTTTTACTATAGTGATGTATGTATAATAGAAGGACGCAAATATTTCTTACAAATGTATACTGATTAATTAGTGTCAGAATGCTGCATTTAACCTGTAGGGTTACTGAAGAAGTGAAGAAGTTTGAGAAATCAGGAAAAGGAATTTTGAACACATTCCTCCCCTCAGATAATAATGAATATAATGTCTCTAAGTCTAAATCTAAATCATTAGAATTCAAATAATCCTCCTCCATTAATG
This sequence comes from Myrmecobius fasciatus, assembly GCA_023553655.1. Lineage (NCBI taxonomy): Eukaryota > Metazoa > Chordata > Mammalia > Dasyuromorphia > Myrmecobiidae > Myrmecobius > Myrmecobius fasciatus. Next base: position 229,212 of record JAJPUD010000947.1, read on the forward strand.
TTATTTCCGCATTCTCCCCCTCCTTCCCTATCTATAGAAATCCTCAATAAAGGAAAAAAAGTTTTGACATTTTTTAAGAATTGAAAGCATTCCATTGTATATTTTATCTAAAGTATGTTTTCTCTAGCCCCACCAATCTTAGACAATAAGAAGTATTTTCATTTAGTTAAAATTATAATCATCTTACATTTTCCTTGGCCCCATTTCAAAAGGAGTTGGGAGAACTCAGTGGTATAATATATTTATAGTTTAACTATTATTGGTTCTGGTCAATGATTGAATCAAAATTTGTTTTGGAGAAAGAAGACTACAATATTTCAAGAAGGTTTACTTTGCTGTTTCTCCAAAGCAGAAGCACAAAGGGATAGCATGAATGTGTACTTTTGGATTTGGAGGGTTGGCTATGAAGTTTCTAAATGCTGAAATAAAAAGCCTACATCTATAAGGAGATGGATAATAAGCTTCATTGGTTCAGCATAGGGGCCTTGGGAGTGGCAGCATCCTTTAGACCACCAGCTCTGCTTCCAGACCAGCTCTCACATCTATTATAGGGGGAAGTAGCTCCTGTAGAGATGAAGTCAGTCAATCCCACTAACTCCCACCTATAGGAAAGTCAAGACAGCCTAGATGATGCAACACAGCACTTTGGGAGAGGGACAAGAAGCAGTATGGGCCAGACAAGTCCAAACTATGATGATTCCTTCCCCTCAGACTCTGATAGAAACTACTTAGGACCTTGAAACCAAAAACCTTGAGAATGTAATTCTTCCAGTGTTGTGCTCACAACCATCACCTTGGAATTCTTAAGAAGTTTCAGCCTGGCAACTGCTTCTACAGACACTGCAGTCACATCTACTGAAGACTTAAGAGGCAAAATTTTGTCACTAAAGTTTTTGGCACTTGTTAAATGGTTAAGTATCAGAAACTGATATGATTTGATCAGTGGAAATGACCTTAAGGACAGATTACTACCTACTTTGTCACTGTACTCTAAAGACTAGGGCACCTTTTCATCTGGTTTAAGTTTAAACTTTCCTTGTGGGATGTCTTCCCCATTGGAAGGTGAATTTCTTGAGAACAGAAATTGTTCTACTTTTTTCTTTGTATTCCCAATACTTAGCATATTGATTTGTATATAGTAAACACTCATTGAATGTTTTATTCATTCACTGGTCACAGAGCTTATTGGGGTACAAGAATCTGAATATTTTAGTTCACTAAATACAAGAGGCATTGGATATAATGGACAACTCAGCTGGATTTAGGGAGACCTGGATTTACCTCTTCCCCTTTAACACATATCCAAGCTGTTATCCTGCATATATGTCCTCTAAGCTTTCAGTATTCCATGACATCTTGCTTAAGTTTATAAGTCACAGAGCTGCTCTTAATTTGTATTGCTAGATGGAATTTCCTTACTGAGATTTCCCTAGGCCAAAGCAATAATCAATAAAGGTATTAAAAGACTTGTATGCAATATATTGGATTAGGGGCTAAGTATACAATCAATCAAATGGAGGATGAATAAATTAATATATGATTAACATACCAAAGAGGTATAACTGAGTGGTAAAAATGAGGAAGGAGTTTTTGGAAGAATATGCTAACTTAAAACAAGAGAGGAGGGAAATATGGAATACTACTTTCTTTATCTCTATCTTTCTTTATCTCTTGAGGGTGTTTATAAATAAAACAAGGTGTAAAGCAAATATTTTTTGGTTATATACCAAAGAAAAATTAGTTGTTTTGGGGGTTACAAAAAAAGTTTAAGACAAGTCCTTGCACTTATGGAACTTACAATTTAGCCCTGGATAGAAACTGAACAAATGAAAATTTAAATACCAATACTTTAAACAATAATAACAACACACTTCTAATAATTCAATTCAATAAACATTTATTAAGCAGTTATATGCATAGCACAGTGCTTAGTGCTGGGAAAACAATGAGGCAAAGGAACAGTCTGACCTCCACAATAGCTCATCGCCTACTGGGGGATACAGATAAGGATAATACAAAGCAGATTCCAAAGGGGCAAAGGAAAAATCTTATATTATTTAATTCATAGGAAAAATATTAAAACAATGTGAGAAACATATTGAATCACTCCATTATGGAGGATTTACAGAAAGACCTGGACAAAAAATACACTGGATGAAAAGCCTTTAATAATTTCTTTCCATAAACCCTCCACAAAGAATATACCTCTTGCCTGGAAGCTCTTCCTTTCTATTTTAGTGTAATTTAATAGATTAAGGGACTAGACCCATGATTTCATTGGCAAAGAAAATAGTTGGGTAAGGAAAATCCTTCCAGTAATGCAAGTTGTCATCTTCTCTGCAGTTTATGATCATAGAGAGCTTTCTAGGACAATTAGAGGTTAAATGACTTGCTCAAGATACACAACCAGTTTGTGTTAGTGTTAGGACTGGAGTCTAGGTCTTGCTCTGATTTTGAGGTACTCTGAACATTTGTAGTATAATTAAATTTTTTCTTGGGTTCCACTGGTATTCATTCAATGTTAAGAGAATATGAGGAAGACCTATACATTGGGTGGAGTATCCATAGGAGTTTTGCAGGAGAAAATGGGTATGAGTCACATAGGTAAACTTGGTTAGTGGAGATGACACCACAACTCCATTGGTTATTGGGAGTTAATGTAACGATACAGGAGAAGTCACAAAGCCTCTCTTAAAATCTATATAAGTCCTAGTGAATTGTTGATCAAAAAGATATTGTCTTTTTATGATTAAAGTATTTTATTTTCAAAACATCTACATAGATAATTTTTAACATTCAGATATTGAACATTAAGATATTGTCTTAAGTAGAACCACATTTAGCACCATTGTGTAGTAAGAGAACTGCTCCCTTCTTCCAATGATATAAGTGTGTATTTGGCACTGTTCTGGGTGTTGGAGTTACAAATACAGAAGTGACAGCTCTTTCCCTCTCAGAGTTTGAGATTTATTGGGGAGATAGGATTTAACTTGACTTAGAGCCCTTAATCTAAAAAAACTTTATCTTCTTACTCCCCACCCTTGAGGTCAACAACCAAGCTTAGCCCATCCATAAAGAGGGCTAGACCCAATGCACAAAATCTGGGGTTTCCTCACTTTCTGACTGATAAATGTAGAATATATGCAAAATAACTACACAGTGATGAAGGGTACTCACAGCAAGGGCATTAGGGGAACTGGGAGGACTAGAAAAGTTATCTCATAGGAGACAGCATTAAAGTTGAACCTGGAAGATATGTTAAGGGGTTTAAAAGGCACAGAAGTGAGAAGGAAGAACTCTCTCAGCACATAAGAGAAAAAAGAAAGGCATAGGAGAAAAAAAGAAGCAGTAAATGAAAAAACAATATATAAGGAAGAGAAAAGTAAGGTCAATTTAGCTAGAGTGTAGATATAGTCGAAAAGAAATTTGTAACCCACTGAGTAAGAAAAAAAGAAAAGAAATAAACAAAAAAAAAAAGGGCAAACTAATACAATAAAAACAAGGAAGCCTGGAAATCAGAAGCTGAGGACTTGGACTAGAATATGAATTTTGCCTACAAGTACACTGGTAAATATTTAACAATCATTTCTCTAAGAAAAAAAAAAAGCATCCACAAAACAATTTTAAGTTCAATCTGCATTATTAGTGTTTTTTTCAGTATTATTTTCTTAAAATCTACACAATAAAGATGGTGTCAAGTTGGCAGAGTAAAGGCAATAACTTGCCCAACCTTTCCCCCAAACCACTCCAAATTCCTTTAAATAATGACTCTAAACAAATTTTAGAGCCCCAGAAAATTCAAAAAGATGGAGTAGAAGACAACTTAGAAGGTCAGAAGAAAAGGCTATGGAACCAGGGTGGGATGGGAGCCCAGTGCATATTCCAGGTACTACGTCAATGCCCCAGGACCAGCTAAGCAGGATTCTTTTGCTTTAGCACACTAGATCTTATAGCTACAGTGGGACCAGAACACTTCTAACAGTTCCAACGCAGAAAAGAGGACTTATAGTCTTGTCCCTAAAGGATCTCTGAAAACAGCTTGGAACAGTGGACCTCTAACCCCCTCCTTCCCCTTGAAACAGAGCCCTACTTTAACAAAGAGTTAAAAGTTGAGTAATAGGCTTGGAAAATGAGCAGACAACAAGAAATATTTCTGATCATTGAAAATTACTGTGGTGATCACCTGTCGGATAGGCTAAAATGACAGGAAAAGATAATGATGAATGTTGGAGGGGATCTGGGAAGGCTGGGACACTAATGCATTATTGATGGAGCTGTGAACAGATCCAGCCATTTTGGAGCCAATTTGGAGCTATGCTCAAAAAGTTATCAAACTATGCATACCCTTTGACCCAGCAGCATTTCTATTGGGCTTATATCCCAAAGAAATCATAAAGGAAGGAAAGGGCCCCACATGTGCAAGAATGTTTATGGCAGCCCTTTTTGTAGTGGCTAGAAACTGGAAACTGAATGGATGCCCTTCAATTGGTGAGTGGCTGAATAAATTATGGTATATGAATGTTATGGAATATTATTGTTCTGTAAGAAACGACCAGGAGAACGATTTCAGAGAGGCCTGGAGAGACTTGCATGAACTGATGCTGAGTGAAATGAGCAGAACCAGGAGATCATTATACACGGCAACAACAAGACTATATGATGATCAATTCTGATAGACATGGCTCTCCTCAACAATGAAATGTTTCAAACCACTTCCAATTGTTCACTGAAGAAAGTCATATACACCCAGAGAGAGGGATGTGAAATGTGGACCACAACATAACATTTTCATGCTGAGGCAATTAGGGTTAAGTGACTTCTTGCTTCAGGGTCACACAGCTGGGAAATAATGTCTGAGGCTGGAATTGAACTCATGTCCTGACTTCAGGACCTGTACTCTATTCATTGTGCCATCTAGCTGCCCCAGCATCAATATACTTTTGACTGACACTTAGCATTTCTATGACCTTAAGTGAAGCAAAGCACTTTATGTATCTAGGTTACTCTGTTTTAAAAAAAATGAATAGAGGATTGGATTTTATGGTATCTAACTCCTTTCCAATTGTAGAATCTATTACTCTTTTGTGAATACATGCCAATTGAATGGTATGAACTGAATGATCTGAGTTTAGTGGAGGATAAAATCAAGTTAGATCAGGGTTAGAAGGAAAAAGAAAAATCTTGGGACAGTTAGATGGTGCAGTGGATAGAGTACCAGCCCTGAAGTCAGGAGGACCTGAGTTTAAATCTGGGCTCAGATACTCTCAGGAAAATCTCACAATTTTTTTCTCTCATAGAAAAATCTCATGTGTGAATTAAGATTTTAATAGGATGTTGAAGGATTTAGGTGTTTTGTGTGTGTGTGTGTGTGTGTGTGTAAGGAGTGAGGGAAGAAGTAAGAGGGAGGATATTCTAGACACTTGAGGACTTTTGAAGGTTGTGAACAGAGTCTAGTATATGCACAGGAAAATATAAATAATGCTAGTGTTATCTTTAACATTGTCATCCATCAGGACAGAACCTCCCTCTGCATCACACAAGAGCAAGTCTGCAAAGGGTGGGTGGGGGAGGGACAGTTTCTTTAGGATAATGCTTGAGTTTGATGAAGTCACCTGCTACATCATGGGGCAGAGAGTTTACTGCATAGTTATTAAATTTCCCAAGCCTATCCATCTGGTCACTAATGAGATCTAAGCTAACTCTCAGGCTCAGGCTCAATCATCATTTTTGAGCTTCTTCCTCATTGACATTTGCACATCTTGTGCATGTGCTCTTGTCTCAAACTGAAGGCTAAGTAGAAATATGTATAGAAATATGATAGAGATTGCAGATTGTATAAAGGCAAACTTTAATTCATAAGCCCAAGGGGATAATTTGCTTTCTATCCCCTTCTTTCTCAAAAGAGAGTACCACCAACAAATGGTACATAAAGGAAAACAGAGCAAACAAAAGAGGGGAAACTTGGCAATTTATGAATTCAAGCATGAAAGTGCAAAAAACAAGCAGGGCTCAACTTATTTGAAAAATAAGTCTGAACCTATTGCATTAAAACATGGTATTGCACTAATCTAATGAGTTTTATGGCAAATGAGGCATGAAACATTGCCAAAATATAAAGTCAGTAAAATATCCAAATTACTCTTTAATGCCATTATACGTTTTGTCTTTCTGGGAGTTGGTACTGAATTCATTATTTTAAAATCTGTCCAACTGGCCAAAAAAAAAAAAAAAAAGGAAAAAAAATTTTACAAAGTCAGTTATTATTTGAATAAGTGCTAATTATAGCAAATAAAAAATTTACAGGAAAAATACATATAATTTGTGAGGGGATATTAACAAAATCCACTTTTGTTTTAGTCCCTAGTAATTCCATCTTATATTGAAGGAGATACAACATGGGATATAAGTAATCTTTGGAAAAGCATAAAGCAATTTCTAGCAGTGATAAAATTTTCCTCAAGAGAAGAAAGAATTATTTTACTAAATATATCACTAGGTTATTTAGTCAGGACCAATGAAAACATCCTCATTTATTCTTGAGCTTAGCTATACTTTATTATCTTTTAGCTGTATTTGAGAAGAATTAATGAACTATCTTGGATCTTGCATTCAGACTGAGGAAATGGAAATGAGTTACTTGGGAGTCCTGAGTGAATTAGTATCAATTCATTAACATATAGTACTATTAAATTATTTCAATTTAAAGAGAGTCCAGAAGTCCTTGGACTTTATTCTCCATGTTTATTTTTTTATTTCCCCTATCACCTTTCTCAATAAATGGACCATCTTGAGAGTTCATAGTGATTACCTGTGACTTGTCTGACCTTTCAAAGTAAACTCCACTTCTGCTGCTTTGGAAAGGCAATAGACCTGATTTCTAAAATCCAAATATATCATAGGTACATTTCAATGGATTTTATTCTCATTTATTATGCTTACAATGAATCTGAGTTTTTTTAATGAGTGCATTAGTTTCAAAAAGTGCTCACGCTTGTTTGGATTTAGTTGGAGCCCCAAATAGTTTGTTTTACATTAGTTAGTTGCTCAAGTTACCAAGTAAATACCCATATTAATCCAATTCAATAAACATTTATTGTGTCTACTATGTTCCAGGTACTGACCCCAGTGATCACTGGGGGATAAATTAGAAAAACAACAAAAAACAAATAAAAAAAACCCACTTCTAGTCCTCAGGGAATTTACAATTTAATGGAGGAAGGCAACACATACAAGGAAGCTGAAAAAGTAAGGAGCATCTTGTGTTAGATGTTCCATGGAATTAAAACCAAGTGGAATTGCTGATTGAAAATGGATCCACCTAGAAGATTGAGTCCTCTCTAAAAAAAAGTCTTTGAAAAGATTTTAATGCTTCATTCTCCAGCCCTTTAATCAAAAGGGAGAGGTCACTGAGGGTTAAGTTGAGAAGATATTGAATATGAAAAGGGGCAGCTAGGTGGGACAGTGGATAGAGTGCCAGACCTGGAATCAAGAATATGCATCTTCTTGAGTTCAAATATGGCTTCAGATTTGTACTAGCTGTGAGAAGTCATTTAACCTTGTGCCTCAGTTTCCTCATCTGTAAAATGAGCTGGAGAAGGAAATGGCAAAACACTACCAAGAAAATCCCAAATGGGATCATAAAAGGTGGGACATGACTGAACAACTCAGTAGGAAAACCTGAACTTATCTTCTTGATGATGAGATTTCAGGTGATCAGATTATTCATGGTGTTCCCTGGAGTTAAAGTAAAGCAGAGCTAACTCATACTTGAGTAGACATTACTGCTTACTTGGAAATGAGCCGCTTTCCTTAATATATCTAGTTTCTGTGATTGAGGCTGATTTAAATAATCTTGGCACTCTGGTAGCATACTTCAACAGACTCTATTAGCAAAAAGGGGGAAACAACTTGGCAAGAGAGAAAGTCCTAGAGACTTTCTCCTACAGAAACCTGGCTGTGACTCTTTTTTATGGCAAGAGATAGAATGGGAAGAATGTGGTACACCCAGCTAATAGAACCCACACACATATCCCTCCCCTCCATTTCCTTCCTTTTTCATTTTCTCATATTTATATACTACTTCATTCTTCTACATGAACATCAGCAGTGTGTCATGGCCATGATTGTCAAAGTCAGTATCAAGAAGTCATCCAGCTTTCAAATATCACCTATATTCAGAGTCTAAACTTGACTGTTATTGATTCATTCTTTTGGATTAAGAATTTCTTCTCCAGGTACTCTCTTTTAAGATAGATGTATTTCTGGAAGTGGTAACCCATTAACCTCCTAATACTTTTTTCTTGTGGGGGGTAGTTGACCTATGGTGTCACCAGTGTAGAGAACTACTGTTGTAACTCTTTTCTTCATTAATGTATATAGGCAACTCACTTGTAATTGAGGATCATAGATTGAAAGCTCAAAGGAATCTTATAAGTCATGTAGCTTGATTCCCTCATTTTTTATAGATGGGGAAAATGAGACCCAGAGAAGTGAATTAATTGGCCAGTAGTTAAAAAGTTATTAAGTTCTTACTCTGCTAAATTCCAGGGATATTAAAAAAAAAAAGATAAATGTATGATCACTGTACTCAAGGAGCTCATTGTTATACTGGTGGAGAAATACTCAAGAAATGTACATTTAAGATAAATACAGTATAAATGGAAAGAAAGCTAAATTAAGGCAGTTATAGAAGGGAGTGGTGGAGTGGAAATCTAGGAAAGACCTATTTTAAAAGATGAGATTTGAGCTAAGTCTTGAATGAAGGAAGCCAGAGAATTCAGGAGATAGAGATGAAGAAGGATAACATTCTAGGCATGGGACAGTCAGTAAAAATGCAGAATTGGGAGATGGAATATTGTATTCCAGGAGTAGCAAGAAGACTAGTGTTACTGGATCAAAAGGTACTTGAAAGGGAGTAAAATTTAAGAAGGCTAGAAAGGTAAGAAGGTACCATTTTGTAAAAAGTTTTAAAAATCAAATTTAATAGTTCTATTTGATCTTAGAAGTAAGAGGAAACTGTTGGAGTTTATTGAACAAGGGGGCAATGTGCTTTAGGAAGGTTACTTTTGGTAGGTGCATTGGCAGGAAGACCAAGAGAAGACTATCACAATAGTTTATTAATGAGATACTGAGGGCATACATACAACATATTGATGGCTGTACTGAGAGAGAAGGGAATATAAATAAGAAATACTGTGAAGTTGGAAATGGCAAAATAGCAACAGAGTGGATATATATAATGAATGTGATTGGGGACTCAAGAATGACAATGAATTGGTGAGTCTCATGTATTAGGAGAATGGTGATACCTTTAGCAAGAACAATATAGTTAAGAATAGGAGAAGGTTTTGAGGAAAGATAATGAGTTCTGTTTTGTTCATACTGGGATTGAGAATTCTAAGTTAGAGATTTCTAAGAGGCAGTTGGTAATATACCACTGGTAGTCAAGAGAGAGGTTAAAATATATAGATCTGTGCTTATGATTAAACCCATAGGAGCTGTTTAGATCACCCTTTAAGATAATATAGAGGGAAAAGAAAAGAGTACCTATGATAGAACCTTTGTAGTGGGCATGACTTAGAGGAAGATTCAGGAAGGGTTCCTTTGCTTGGCATTTAAATCTCTCCCAAACTGATCCATTCTGACCTTTTCAATCTTATATTCTGCTTCCTTTAGAACCATCTTTCTTCTAGCCATTTTGGCCACTTTGCCCTTTTCTTAATATAACATTTCAGCTTCTTTCTCTGGGCCTTTGCATTTTCCATTTTCTATGTCTGGAATAACCTCTATCCCAACCTTGAATTCGTAGAATCTCTATTTTTTTTTTTTTTTAAGATTCAGCTCTAATACCAACTCCTTCAAAAGATTTGTTTTTCCCTTAGTCCTCCCAGCCACAAGTTTCATCCTTCCAATGGTTATTTTCCATTTATTCTTCATTTATCTTCTTTTTATTGATATATATATATATATATGTACATATATATATATATATAGTTTTCCTTATTAGAACATGTTTCTTGGGGTTGAGTACTATTTTTATTTCCTTTTAGCATCTCTAGCTTTTTTTTTTTAGCTCAATAATATTTTTGTTTTTTTCTGATTATATGTAAAGTTAGTTTTTAACATTCATTTTTGTAAGATTTTGAGTTCAATTTTTTTCTCCTTGCCTTCCTTAGCACATCAGAAAACAATTTGATATAGGTTGGTATCTCTAGGCTTTAGTACAATATGTGACACATAGCGAGCACTTAATCATTTTTGATTTATCTAGTAGTTCAGCTTTCACATTTTACATATGAGAAAACTTAAGTCAAGATAGGTGGAATGATTTCTGAAATGTCAGGCTATCTCCCAAATTTCAAATTCTTGTTTTTGCCACTTTTTCTTTAATAACATCACAATTATTCAGACCTCCTTGGGTGCAGAAAAGTCAGTTTCAAATATAAAACTATAAATTAAGAAATGTGGAAAGTTTTCTTAATGAAAGGAATTCCTTCCCCCTGTAGTTTAGGTTCATAAACTTAATTGGATGTAAACCCAATTTTAAGCACCTCTTTATTTTTCACTAAGCACAATGATCTCCGTAGGTGGCCAGTATGTGATAAGGGGTATCTGCTGAATGGAATTAAACAGAAAGTTTCCCTAGAGATGTACTTCTGTTTTCAAGATGAATCTTATTTAAGGGAGGAAGAACAATTAAAGTAACAAAGCAAAGACTGTGGATAATTGATGCAAATCACAGAAACTTGACTTGATAGGGAAACTTCTCTTACTAGTCATGGCAAAGTTGTCCTGATTTCCATGAAAAACTTGTGGATGACACCAGCATAGAGAAGTAGTGCTGGTTTTGTTTCATCAGTCTCATTCCTGAAAAAAGAAATATAATGAGCTAGAATGGCAGCTTTGTGTTTGTAGCATTTCTAATATCATATATCAGAGATAGAAATAGAACTACACGGTGTCTTAGAAATCACCTAGTAAAACCAAACCATTTTTACAGATAGTAAACTGAGGTTCAAAGAGATTAAATGACATGCCAAAGCTCAGCAAGAGTAGCTACTAGAAAAGTCAGAATTCAAATTCAAATTCTTTGTATCATTCTGCTTCTTACCATAACTTTTCAGTGTTAGAGCTAGTTAAGAATTGAGAATTTTCCATCTTGCAATTGACAAAATTGCAGAGGGAAGGAACAATTTACTTAATTAAAGCTTTTTATTTACAGAACATATGAGTGATTTTTTTACATTGACCTTTTAAAATTTTTTTTGTTCCAAATTTTTCCCCTCTTTCCCTCCACTCACACCCCTAGATGACAGGTAGTCTAATACATGTTAAATATGTTAAATTATATGACAAATCCAATATATGTATATATACCTATACAGTTATCTTACTGCCCAAGAAAAATCAGATCTAGAAAGAGAAAAAAAAACTACTTAAGAAGGAAAACAAAATGCAAGCAAACATTCACAGAAAGCATTAAAATGCTGTGTTGTGGTCCACACTCAGTTCCCACAGGCTTCTCTCTGGATGTATATGACTATCTTCGTTGCTGAAAAATAGGAACTGGTTTGAATCACATCATTGTTGAAGAGAACCATGTCCATCAGAATCGATCATCATGTAGTCTCATTGTTGCTGTGTCTAATGATTTTCTGGTTCTGCTCATTTCACTTAGCATCAGTTCATGTAGGTCTCTCCAGGCCTCTCTGAAATCATCTTGTTGATCATTTCTTATAGAATAATATTCCATAACATTCATATACCATAATTTATTCATCCATTCTCCAACTGATGGACATTTACTCACTTTCCAGTTTCTTTCCACTACAAAAAGGGCTGCCACAAACATTTTTGCACATGTGGGTCCCTTTCCTTCCTTTAAGATCTCTTTGGGATATAGACCCAGTAGAAGAAACCCTGCTGGGTCAAATGGTATGCACAGTTTGATAACTCTTTGAGCATAGTTCCAGATTGCTCTCCAGAATGGTTGCATCCATTCATAGTTCCACCAACAATGTATCAGTGTCCCAGTTTTCCCACATCCCCTCCAACATTTGTCATTATCTTTTCCTGTTATCTTAGCCAATCTGACAGGTATGTAGAGGTATCTCAGAGTTGTCTTAATTTGCATTTCTTTATCAACAGTGATTTGGAGCACCTTTTCATATGACTAGAAATAGTTTCAATTTCTTCATTTGAAAATTATTCATATCTTTTGACCATTTATCAATTGGAGAATGTCTTGAATTCTTATGTATTTGAGTCAATTCTCTATATATTTTAGAAATGAGGCTTTTATCAGAATCTATGAATGCAAAAATGTTTTCCTAGTTTATTGCTTCCCTTCTAATCTTGTCTCCATTTATTTTGTTCGTACAAAAACTTTTTAACTTGATATAGTCAAACATTTATTTTGTGATTAATGATGATCTCTAGTTCTTATTTGGTCACAAATTCCTTTCTCCTCCACAGGTCTGAGAGGTAAATCATCCTACATTGTTCTAATTTGTTTATAATATCATTCTTTATGTCTAGATCATGAATCCATTTCGAACTTATCTTGGTATACAGTGTTAGATGTGGGTCAATGCCTAGTTTCTTTCATACTAGTTTCCAATTTTCCCAGCAGTTTTTGTCAAATAGTGGGTTTTTATCCCCAAAGCTGGGGTCTTTGGGTTTATCAAACACTAGATTAGTATAGTCAATATAATATAGTCAAAATTATCTATCTGGTGTTCAATTAAGAGTTCCAGTTTTTCTTTGGACATAAATTTATTCCATCTCCACAGGTCTGAGAGGTAAACTATACTATGTTCCTCTAATTTGCTTACAATATCACTCTTTATATCTAAATCATGAACCCATTTAGATTTTATCTTGGTATGTGGTGTTAAGTGTGGGTCAAGCCCTAATTTCTTCCACACTAGTTTCCAATTTTCCCAGCAGTTTTTGTCAAATAGTGAGTTTTTATCTCAAAAGCTGGGGTCTTTGGGTTTATCAAACACTAGATTAGTATAATCATTGACTATTTTTGTCCTGTGAACCTAACCTATTCCACTGATCAACTACTCTTGTTTCTTAGCCAGTACCAAATGGTTTTGATGACTGCTGCTTTATAATATAGTTTTAGATCTGGTACAGCTAGGCCACCCTCATTTGCTTTTTTTTTTTTTCATTAATTCCCTTGAGATTCTTGCCTTTTGTTTTTCCAGGTGAATTTTGTTGTTATTTTTTCTGGGTCAGTTAAATAATTTCTTGAGAGTTTGATTGGTATAGCACTAAATAAATAGATTGGTTTAGGTAGTATTGTCATCTTTATTATATTCGCTTAACCTATCCAAGAGCATTTGATATTTTTCCAATTGTTTAGATCTGACTTTGACTTTCCCTTGGCAGATATATTCCCAAATATTTTATACTATTGACAGTTATTTTAAATGGAATTTCTCTTTGTATCTCTTGCTGTTGGATTTTGTTAGTGATGTAAAAAAATGCTGATGATTTATGTGGATTTATTCTGTATCCTGCAACTTTGCTAAAGTTGTGGATTAATTCTAATAGTTTTTTAGTTGATTCTCTAGGGTTCTCTAAGTATGCTATCATATCATCTGTAAAGAGTGATAATTTGGTTTCCTCAATAGAGGAATACTCCTCAAGTAGAGTAGACCTACTCTAATTCCTTTAATCTCTTTTTCTTGTCTTATTGCCAAAGCTAGAATTTCTAATACAATATTGAATAGTAATGGTAATAGTGGGCAACCTTGTTTTACCCCTGATCTTATTAGGAATGGTTCCAGTTTATCACCGTTACATATGATGCTAGCTGATGGTTTTAAATAGATGCTACTGACTATTTTAAGGAAAAGTCCATTTATTTCTATATTCTCTAGTGTTTTTAATAGGAATGGTTATTGGATTTTATCAAATGCTTTTTCTGCATCTATTGAGATAATCATGTTTTTTGTTAATTTGGTTATTGATATAGTCAATTATGCTAATATTTTCCTAATATTGAACCATCTCTGCATTCCTGGTATAAATCCTACTTGGTCATGATGTATTATTCTGGGGATGATTTTCTGTAATCTCTTTGCTAATATTTTATTTAAGATTTTTGCATTAATATTCATTAGGGAGATTGGTCTATAATTTTCTTTCTCTGTTTTTGTTCTACCTGATTTAGGCATCAGTACTATGTCTGTGTCATAAAAGGAATTTGTTAGGAGTTCTTCATTCCCTATTTTTTCAAATAGTTTATATAATATTGGAGTTAATTGTTTTTTAAATGTTTGGTAGAATACACATGCAAATCCATCTGGTCCTGGGGATTTTTTCTTAGGGAGTTGATTAATGAATTATTCTATTTCTTTTTCTAAAATGGGACTATTTAAGTAATTTATTCCCTCTTCTGTTAATCTGGGCAATATATATTTTTGTAAATAGTCCTCCATTTCACTTAGGTTATCAAATTTATTGGCATAAAGTTGGGCAAAATGATTCCTGATTATTGCTCTAATTTCCTCTTCATTGGTGGAGAGTTTCCCTTTTCATTTTTGAGACTAACAATTTGATTTTCCTCTTTCCTTTTTCTAATCAAATTAACTAGAGGTTCACCTGTTTTGTTGGTTTTTTCATAAAACCAACTTTTAGTTTTATTAGTTGAATAGTTTTTTTTTTTTACTTTCAATTTTATTAATCTCTCCTTTTATTTTTAGGATTTCAAGTTTGGTATTTGATTGGGGGTTTTTAATTTGTTCTTTTTCTAGCTTTTTTAGTTGTAAGCCCAATTCATTGATTTTCTCTTTCTCCATTTTATGCAAATAAGCATCTACAGACAGAAAATTCCTTCTTATTACTGCTTTGGCTGCATCCCACAAATTTTGGTATGTTGTCTCATTATTGTCATTCTCTTGGATGAAATTAGTAATTGTGTCTGAAATTTGCTGTTTCATCCATTCATTCTTTAGAATGAGATTATTTAGTTTTCAATTGCTTTTTGGTGTATTTTCTTCTGTCCTTATAGGCAAGTGATTTTTATTGGATCACAATCTGAAAAAAATGCATTTACTATTTCTGCCTTCCTGCATTTGATTTGATTTTGAGGTTTTTTTGTCCTAACACATGGTCAAGTTCCATGAGCCCCTGAGATAAAAGTAAATTCCTTTCTGTCTCCATTTAATAAGAATAATTTACTTATGATCATATGGTTAATAAATAGAGGAGTGAGAACTGAAACCCAAATCTCTTGAATAATAGTTTGGAACTTTTTCTCTAGTATCAGGCCACTTCTAATTCAAAATTGGATTTGACACTAGTTGGACTACAAATGGTTATTCTTTATTATCTGATAAAATTCCCAGAGAATCGCATTTTTTTTTTTTTTTTTTTTTAGACCAGGAGCACATCAGGCTATCAGGCAAAAGCAGGGGACCACAAAAGTGAGAGAGATTTTTGGTAGGTGTCTTTCTGATCTGGGATGTACTTGCACAGTTGTTTCTCAAAGTTGTTTTTTTACCCTTATCTTGTCTCACAACTTAAGATAGGTGAAGGAGTTAGAAAACTAGAAAGAATAAAAATACACAAGAAGGGAGACAATTAAGGTATCCATTTTAAAACCTAAAATTCCTTCCTAAAACAAACAGAAATTCACTTTTCTGCTCTACTTCATGAAAGAATCTAAAAAGGCTGCACATAGGAGAAAATTCTGTTCTCATCACAACTATCAAAGTGATTTTTCCTAAAGAATAAATCTGATCAAATTACTTGTCTACTTAAAAAAATCAATAATTCCTCACTGTCTCTGGAATAAAATATAATTTTCTCTGTTTGGCATTCAAAAGTCTTAAAACTTCACCTCAGTTTACTTTTTTAGCCTTTTTATTCTAATATTACTTTATTCCCACCCATGTCTTAGTTTTGTTCTGTTCTTCTATTGTGCCCTCTGAAGTCCCTGTGATTATGTATGGGAGTCCTGTCTGTGGATACACAGAGGGATTAATTCAGATATTGGCAGAGGCTGCCTAGGAGAGTCAAAAAAATGTCAAGTCCAGTATTCCTGTTGTTGTTAACTGTTTTGCATAAGTTGTACTATCAGAATAATTAGACTAAAAGTAAACTGAACTGGGACATATAGCAGCTAGAGATAGAGGTCTTAGATTTCAGGAAACATTCAGTGAAAGTCTAGAAGTGATAGGGTGAATGACTTCCAGCAAAGACCATATCCCTGGCAATAACCCAGTATCAGGCCCTAGTGAGGAACAAACTGACCCTATAGATTTATCTTATACTGCCAGAATTATGTTGGACAGACAGAGCTATCTTGTACTGATACCCACAGTTACCTTATACAATGTGGATGTTAAGCTACAGATATAAACTCCTGAGGTTATCTAGTATAAACAGGACAGCCACAACCACCAGTAGACTTACTGAGACACACAATTAGCAGTTTCCTCATCTTGTTCTGGGTCCTTTCCTATAAAAAGTCCTACTTTATGAGAGGAAAGTTGTGAGTTCTGCTAGGGAACTTAGCCCCTTGTTAAAGCATTATAATAATGATTTGCCCCTTGGCTTGAAGATGGTTTGCTTTTGCAAATTCTTTCCAGATGATCTTCCCTTTCATGACTCGTTGTACCTCATCAGAAGCAGCTCCAAAACTGATGGACATACAAATAAAGGGATCTTTCCTGATGGGGATGAGAACTGAGGGACCCTAGCTAAGAAACCAATCTATAGTCCCTGATCTAGGGGCTCTTGAGGCAGAAGAAGAAGAGGTTTGGCTTAGAAATTAGGGAATTTCCACCAAGGAGAATTAAACTCCAAGCTTACTCTATAAGTGCTCATATGAATAAGAAGGTGACTACCTATCCTGAGGGAGCAAGAATTTGAAGGAAGTTGCTGGGTTGGTAATAGGAAAAGTTTAAACAGAAACTTGGGAAGACCCTGGTTTAATGGTTCCTAAAGGCTTGGTCTATTAGAGACAATGCTGAGATGTCCTCAGTAGTCTACTTTGAGAATTTACTTTAACAAGTAACTATATTTATTAGCACCTCTGAAGAGGGTATGTGCTCTTTGTCTCTTTTTATGTGGCTGAAATGGGAGGTTGGTTGAACATTGCTTCCAAGAGAAATTATTATATTAATAACAAATTATTAAATTAGGATTGAGGCTTTTGCCCTCTTATTCCCTAATTTAGGAATAATCCCTATAGGCTAATCAGTTAGTCTCTGAAGGACATTGCTACAAAAATGAGATTACCTAAGAAGCTCCCTACTTAGAGAATCTAATCTAGGTGAATTCCAGCCCTAAAAGCATTAGGCTCAGGCCCTGGAAATTTCCCATTGTTCAAAAGGGCTAGTCTGGATGGAGATGGATTCCTTTATCCAGAGTACTGGAGGCAGCCAAGTCTCAAGAAAAAGCCAAGTTCTCTGTAGGAGAGTCTGAGGGCTTTTAGTCCACTTCCTCATTAAAAAAAAAAAAAAAAAAAAAAGTATACCTACTCATTAATTTTTCACCTATCAGGTGATTTTCACATGTTAGTGGCACCTCCTTTTCCAAACGTATTTAAGCATTCAGGGCTCTCTCCATTGTTTTGTTTTTGGTTACTGAGAGAGAACATTGATCGTCAATTTATTGATTATTTGCTAGCCCAATTAGTAAATTGATTATTAATTATTCAGAATCTCTGTCTCTCAAGTTTTATGTTCATCTTATTTACTAAAGATGAATTCTTACTGCAGCCAGCAACCAATAGGCTGGAAGGGAAGAGGTGATATTCCTAAAGAAAACTCCTAAAAGGAAATTTGACAGATTGAATTTATGGAGGCTCTTCTTCCCAAGGTCTTCCACAATCTATGCTCAGTCTGTCTCAGGGGCAATTAGATTCCACCTTTTGAATAAAGACACACCCAAATAACTTCAGACTTCATTATTATTTTTTAAATGATATGTTTTTGTTTTCCAATCTTTAGAAGTTCTTATTTTAAGGCAGATTCTTTATCTGGTGGCTGGTGTCCCCCTATATTTGTATCTTTTATCTCCTGAAGGGTTTTCAGAACCATCACTTTCCTCACATAATTACATTTGTTTTTCTAACTCAAACTTGGGCTTCTTGAATATCTCAACTTTTTGAAAAAATTTAAACATGGAGAAGGGAAATATATTGTCAAGTCTTTTCCAATGATGTCTGCAATCAATTTATTGACAACTTCTTTTCAGACATTTGTCTGTACCTCCAGGCTTATGATTCCATCATTTTTTTGGAGAATTTGATAGATTTGTTGATGCTGGGCATTAATGGCCTTATGGATGTGGTTATTGCAGTTCCTGGTAAAATCAACACAAAAGAGACAGAACAAATAACCATCAGTAGTTTTGACATCAATACAGGTCTCAATCATAGTCTGATACTTTTTGACTATAGAATACATTTTGTTGTAAGTAAATTCTATACCATAAAAATGAATCAAATTTTAGCTTGTACATATTTAGTAATCCATTTGGAGAGAGGAAAAACAACCTCATAATTTTGAAGATCAGGACACTTAAAAAACATAACCCTGGAGGCCAACAGATGTAATTTTTCATTCCTTGAGTTCTTACAACCAGCATCTTGCTAATACTGTGTATATTAAATATAGTTAGTGCTTTGACATCATACCAATCTTTCTTCAAAACTAGATTAATCATTTTCTTTGTGATTCCTTTATTTTTAATCACATTTGCTAATGATCATTGCTCTCCCCCAACCAAAACACTAAAAGCGCATTTTTGTGAGATTTAAGAAGGATCTGTGTCAGTCTTTAGGAATGGGTCTCTGCTACTATGTAGGAATGAGCTGGGACAATTGTGGCTTGGGAAAATATTGCTTTCAGTTTAAATAGATACTCAGGGAAGGGGAATGAGAGTCACAGAACCCACTTTTAGTCTGTCATTCCTCAGGGCTACCTGAACTTTCCCTCATACTATCACATTATCGTGGATAGAGACTTGAAAGAGATTTCTTTCTGAGAACACTTTCTGAGAACTTATGGATACCATACTTCGATGACATAATATTGACCAGCCAGATGAAACCACAATGGCAGAGACCTTAGATGGTGACCCATATGAGGAACAAAGCATGGGAAATCAACCATTAAAAAAATCCAGAGCCCAAATTTTCCAAGCAAGTTTTGGGGAATACAGTGAAAAGTGGCAACCAAAGAATTTTTAGGCAAAATCCAGAATAAGCTACTTCTCTATAGCCTATGAAGGAAGCCTTGGAATTTACTGGACTTCTTAGGTATCCTGATGGGTATACTGATGGCCCCCATTTACAAGTCATCTACAAGTCTGCCTCTTTCAAGTGGGAAGCAGAACAGGCTAGAGACCTAGAAGATACGAATTAGTCTTTCTGCTAGTTTTCCCGAATCCTTATGATTCTATAAAACCCATGTTTTTGGAGTTTGCTATCTATAAAAACTAGGCTAAGTGAATCCTTTTGAAGGTATCAAGAGATGATAAGAAGACACTACTGTTAGGTGTTTGGAGTTCTAAGTTCTCCAGAGCAGCCATTTGCTATATTGATTTTGAAAAACAGTTGATTGCCTTTTACTGAGACCTCATTGCTTTTGAAGAGATGACATAGGGTCATATAATTAAACTTTGTTCAGAGTTGCCTATTATAGGTCGAGTAATTCAACAATCCCTCTAACAAGATGGATATTCCTATTGTTAAATGGGCATGGTATATTAGAAATCAGACTTGCCTTTATAAACATGTGATGACGACAATATCCCAAACTGAGGGTTCTAGTCTACATCCTGGAATGCTGTTTCCTTTGATTTTCTAATAGACTACCACCTATCATAACCTGACTCCTAAGGAATGCCATTTTACTTAGTTAATCAATGGGTTCATCTGTTTCGGGAGAGACTTTTGCAATTGTACATTACCAGTTGATTAAGTCAATAAGTTAATTATTAGCTGCCTAATATGTTCCACAGAGGCATTTAGATGGCAGAGCACCTGCCCTGGAGTTAGGAAGACCTGAGTTCAAATCAGTCCTCAGACATTTACTGGCTGTGTAACCTTGGGTGAGTCATTTAACCCAATTTACCTCAGTTTCCTCATGTGTAAAATGAGCTGGAGAAGGAATGGCAAATCACTTTAGTGTCTTTGTTAAGAAAAACCCAAATGGATTCATGAAGTTTAACATGATTGAAGTTTTAAAGTATATGTGCTAGACACCATGTTAAATGCTGGGAATACAAAGAAAGGCAAAAGTTCTTTCCTTTGGGGTTTCAAAATATTGGGCCTGTTTCTAGGAGGTAAAGGCCAGTAAATGGTCTGTGTCCTGAACTTGGTATAACAAATATATGTCTACTTGCCTTTTGGCAAGTAGCAGGTATTCACTGAAAAATTTATGATTTTCATATTAATAACTTTAGATTTGTTGGAACACCCACTAGTTCCCAGGGTCCTGAGAACCAGAAGCAACCAATGTGCTGCAGCAGAAAGTCATCCATTACATCTTCAGACATGCTCAAAATCCCTGTTTCTTGTAATTACTAAGTGAACTGAACCAGGTACTGCACTCTTGTTCCTGTTATGCTAATTCTGGCTACAGATATCCTGCTGAATGATCACAAGATTCCATGATTAAGACTATGCTCACAGGATTCAAGAATACCTGTATTGTCCAAAAAATGCCTGTAGGCATGGGACTACTATGGAAACTGATTATACAAGACCTAAGAATGATGTGTTGTGGTCCAGCCTCCTTGTGATTTTTAAGTAAATCCTACCACTAGGCTAAATGGATCCTTCTGTAGGTATCTAGAGGTGGTAGGAAGGCACTACTGTTAGGTGTCTGTAGCCCTAAGTTCTCCAGAGCAGCCCCTTGCTATGTTGCTTTTGAAAAACAGTTGCTTGCCTTTTTCTGAGACCTCATTGCTCTTGAAGAATTGACATAGGGTCATATCATCATCCTTTGTTCAGAGTTGCCTATCAGAAATCACAAGCCCTTCTCAGGAAGATGAACTTCCACTTGCAAGCATCTTCTCACTTTGAAATTAAGCTTCGATTTGATTTCTGACTCTCTCTAACCTGCTTTGTTTGAATCCAGCCACCCACAAGTTTAGAGGATGGCTCCAGTTTGGTTGACAGGGATCAAAACCAATGGAACAATTTCATTAATGCAACAAAAAAAGAATAGCAGAAATTGTGGAGTGCATCCAGTGTCAATTTAGACATTTGGGTGGTGATCTCATGTTCTGGGCACAGGACAATATGATTCCCCTAATATTGAATAAAGCAGCTCTTGCTAACCTGAGATCTTAGTGATAGAGTTTCCGGCTAACCAAAGAAATGGTACTCTCCCATCAGAGGACAGGAGGTTTGCCCCTCCTAATTAATAGTTGTATATTATGAATATGACTGTTTAGGTCAGATATCCCACCTCCCAGAAGCCATATCTGTGACAAGTCAATGTTATTCTGAGATCCTGACTGATGGTTTCTTGGATCCAATTTCTAGGAAGAATAACTTGATAAAGAATGTAATGCTCTGGGGCATAGTTCTAGCTAACACTCTCTGCTGGTCCTTCTTTATTCTTTCCCCAGCATAGAGTTATCTGGGTTTCAAGGTTCTTGCTCCATCAGAGGGTCCTATACACCCTGGAAAAGTCATTCACCACATGGATGAGATTGTGAAACTTGAGACTTGATCTTTTTAAATGAAGGAGGAAAGATTTAGGATTTCTGGATTTTATTCTCTATATTTTTGTTTTGTTTTGTTTCCCCCTTTTCTACTTAGTATTGCCCATGCCAGAAGGATTGCTTATTTAAAGATTTGAAATTTGGCCTTTCCAAAGAGGCAAGAAAAGGTTTAGGATTATAATAAAATCCTGTTTTGTTTGTTTCTGTTCTCCCTTTCTTCTTACAGGAGGACTCTCCAGTAAAAACTCCATAAATATTTAAACGGTAGAAGGTCCTCTAGAACAGGGGTTTGCCAGTATGTTTCTTCCAAACAGACATCTGCTTTTGTGTGGTGTCATGAGCTAAGCATGTTTTTTACATTTTAAAAATAAAATAAAACTTTATTTAAAAATATATAAAAATCATGCTATAGGTAGGAACCCTGACAAACTGTGATATATATATGTATATATACATATACATATATATACTCTGGGAGTCCTGGTTTGTGGACAAAGGGCCTATTGCAACAGTTGAAATATCATTGTTAGGACAATGGGATACAAGTAGCAAAAGAGGATTATCTAAGAATCTCTCAGTGACTCAGAATTAAGAAGGTGGAATTATAAATGTGCTATATCAGCAGGTTGGCTGGAAAATTTTAGTAGCCAATTCTAATTAGAAGTAGGTGCAGTTTAAAGCTTAAGCATAACAGAGTTGTGTAACATGAGATATAACAGTCCTAGGAGAATGGGGCCATGGACTCCCCTGGCTCTTCACTGAATAATAGCTAAAGTAATTTCTTTAGGCTCTTATCTTCTAAACTTAAAACTTACAGTTCCACAATAAAAAATTAAATTAAATTCACTAAACTTTTACTGATTATCCCCTATATGCAAAATACAATCCTGTACTCAAGGAACTTATATTCTAATGGGGGGATTCAATATGTACAAAGCTATTAAAAATGATTTATAAAATTGTATGTTTGTTCTGGTCTCCCGGTCTAAGCGTCAGATCTATTCCAATCTACTCTTTTCCAAGTTTCATTAATATTCTGAGGGAATTGAGAAGTCTCTCATCTCTGTCATTGACTGGAACCCTGATGGGTTGTTTTTACTCAATTTTTGGGGTCCCTGCCCTCTAGTTACATTTAATCACTTAACAGATTAGCGTTTACAAAGGAATATTTACTTCATGGATACAGCAACAATGAACATACAAATTATTCTTCTCAGTCTTGGAATGAAATTCCCCCTGTACCATTTTAGTCTCTAAGGAGGAGAGGAAGATCATTTTCACAGTTTAGCTTAGTAGTTCCAACAAGTTAAAAATCCAAAGATTCTTCCCTTCCCCTTAGCTTGCTGGATAGCTTTCTTCTAAATGCTTCTCCTACTACGCTGGCTGCAACATCTGGCCCTATAGCTTGAGCTCTCTGGTTGGTGCAATTCCAGAACCTAAAACTGAAAACAAACAAAACAGACAAAACTCCAAGCCCAATACTTAGGGTGAGAGGACCTATGGGGAGGGTAAAGTGATCCTCAGTTCTTTCCCTGCTTACTGCATGAAGTCAGTGAGTCCTTCTCTGGAAATTACAGGAAAGAATGATAGAGATTATTCTAACCAAGTATCTCAAAGGAAAAAGGATACCTGAGCTATCTGTTAAGTCAGCATGGGATGTCTATATTTGCCCTAGTTCTCCTGTCTCTCAAAAGCAAGTCTCTGGTCTCTCCTGTGTGAATGACTCTAGTTTAGGTGATTATGCACTAAACACTGTAAAAGTAATTGTTAAGAGGTTTAGAGTGCTTACTGGAATCAGAAAAAAAAATTAAGGAGGAGGTAACATCAGAGCTGGGAAATGCACAAAGCAAGGGATTCTAAAGCACAATTGAGAGGAAATGCACTTCAGACTTTGGACATTACTTGTGCAAAGGAATGGGGGCAGAAGACAGAATGTCATGTACAGGATTAACTATGAGGTCAGTTTGAAACTAGAATTTGTTTAAAACAGGAAATAAAATTGTAAAAATCATTTGAGAGAAGGATGTTACATGCCTAATTGAAGAGATTGTTAATGTATCTGAGAGTAGGGATTCATCAACATTTTTTGTCTCATGGACCCTTTTAACACTCTGATGAACCCTTTCTCAGAATAGTGTCTTTAAATGCATAAAATAAAATTCAGAGGATTACAAGGAATGTCGAAACACAGTCATTAAAATGTTAAAAAAAAAAAAGAAGTTCGTGGATCTCTAAGGTAAGAATTCCTTTGAGGCAGTGGGAATCATTAAAGATTTTTTGAGTAAGGAAAGAAAAAAAAAGCAACAACATACAAACCTACCTTAACCATACAAATAATATAAACTAATTCCTCACCTCAGAAACCAGGACTTAGTCTTGTTACTCTTGCATGCCATGTAGCTTCCTTCTTCCATTAAAAATGAAGGATCTTCAGGAAGAAAACAGTCTTAAATTTAATGGGGATATTAGATGTGAGACGGACGCTTTATTTAAAAAATCCATCCAGGGGATTAAATAACTAGGCCATGTTATTATTAAAAATATGCAAAACTAAGAAAACAGGGGACTTCAATAGAATGAATTTTTGTAAGGAAGTAATCAGCATGCTATGTCACTGAGAATGACAGTGAAGGCAATGTATTCAGAGGACCTATTAGTCTACTTAAAAAAAAAAAATCTAAGAAAAAGAAGTGGGAATAGTTTACTTACAAAGAGAAGACTATAATTATGAATTAAAAAGAGTCAACCACACCACATAAGAAAGTCAGATTCACTAGTTTGCAAACAAAGTAGGAAGCAGGATGGATAATGGAAAGAATATTGATTTTGGGTAGAAAGACTTAAAACCAGATACCAGGTCTGCTACCAACTTTGGGTAAGTAACCCCACTTTTCCCCATGCAGTCTAGCCAATCTCTAGTCTAGCCAACCAGTCTTTTTGCTGTTCCTAACACATGATCTATCTCCAGTGATTTCCTAGAACCAGTTCTCATAAGATTAGAGATAATTAAAATTTCAGCATAAGCATTTGCATTCCTATTTGGAAATAGGCAAATGCTCTAAATATTGATTGTCTATACTTAAAAAAGCATTGGAGAAAATATTAATAACAAAAAAATTTAAAAATTGTAATTGGGAAAAAATATTAAAAAAATAATGCAAATTAAACTTAAGAGTGTCACAATACAACTTTTATTCCTTTGGAAAGCTGATTGTTAAAACATTTACCAGTATATCCTTGTCTATATGCCATTTTTATAATTTTTATTTTCTTTCATAGCTCAGTTCAAACACTTCCTTCTAGATGAGGCCTTTTGTTATTCACCCAGTGCCTCCTCTCCTCACCCCCTCCCTTGTATTTGTTTTGTGTGTATGTGTATGTGTATGTGTATGTGTATGTGTATGTGTATGTGTATGTGTATATTTCTTCCTAGAATGTAAATTTTTTGAGGGCAGGAACTATATATTGTTATTTATCCAGTGCCTCCTCTCCTTACTCCCTCCCATGTATTTATTTTGTGTGTATGTGTATGTGTATGTGTATGTGTATGTGTATGTGTATGTGTTATTTCTTCCTATAATGTAAATTTTTTGAGGGCAGGAACTATATATAATTTTTGTCTTTGAATTTCTAGATTCCTAGTATATTTCCTGGAACATAGAAACCCCTTAATAAATGCTTGTTTATTGAGGGGTAATTTGTCCCACAGAACTGTTGTAATAACAGCCTTTGTAAATCATTATGCTCTATATGAACATAATATTTTATTAATCAATATGATCTTTTGTTGTGCTTCCCCATTCTTCAAAAGTTTCATATTTTAGACCTTTGTCTTGGCTGATTGACCTAAATTTTGTTTCACTCTTTGTTGTTGGATTTGTGTCTTTCTAATGTTTTCATTTTCCCCAATTATATATATGTATATATATAATTGGGGAAAATGAAAACATTAGAAATAAATATATATATATGTATATATATATATTTCTTTTGGGAAATGTATAGCAAAACAAGCTATGATTTTTCAGCTTGGGGAACATTTGGGGAAGATTTGGATCTTGAGAACTGGCCTTTATGTTCTCCAGTTATCTTTTTCCCTTTGGTGGAGAAATAGATTTAAATTCCCTGTCTCAGTTTACACACAACCTTTTGGGACCTCAGTTTCACCATCACTAAAGCAAGGTAGTTTCTGAGGTTCCTCTCAACCCTAAATTTTGTTTTCACCCTTTGTTGTTGGATTTGTGTCCTTCTAATAATTTTCATTTTTCTCAAATATTCCCCAAGCTGGAAATTCATGGTTTGTTTTGCTATAGGCTAATTAAAAAAAAAAAAAGAAACTTCTTTTCCAGAGCACCTCTACCATGATGAAAAGATGTAAAAATTAGATCCTAAATGTTACAAATATTAAAAATTGCTTTTTCTGAATGAAATCTCATTGCATAGAGCCTATAAATTAAGATCTAGAGTTCTTATAGAATAGGAACTAAATTTGAGATTTCCTGGGTATAAGAAATTGCAGAATTAAGTAATTCCCTCTACCAATGAGGGTCAGTGACTTCTTTGCAATTTATAGTCTTAAAAAGTTATCTAGGCCACTGAGAGGTTAGATGACTTGCCCAGGGTCACAAAGTCAGAAAACATCAGAGGCAGGTCCAAGTCTTCTTTGATTGAAGATCAGCTGATTTCAAAAAAGAAAATAAAAAAGAAAAACTGGGGAAAGTGAGGGAAACTCTGCTTGGGTTATTCCTAGAAAACTCCTTGAATCTCTGATTTAGATCTCAGTCTCAAAAGTTAAGTTGACAAGAACCTACTATGTACCAGGTACAATGCCAGTCATTACATCAGTTTCAACTAACAGGTCTCCAGGGTGATTCTTAAGGACTTTCAGAAAGTCCCTAAATCCTATCATGCCTCAATGTGATCAACTAAGCAGTGCCTGTTTAATCTCCAAGCTAACTATTTTGCACAGAGGTGAAGATGGATTGATTAAAGTTTTTAAGCAGCTGGAGTTCCTTGGAGGTTGCTGTCATGTAAATAGTAGGTGTTGGTGTGCTGTTTATAAACACTGCATTTCAAAATAAGCGTGTTGTGCCAAGTTGCTGTGAATGACTGACTACTGCAGTAAAGGATCTTGGGCATGGTGACTGAAGTGAAGGAATGAATTTTTTATTATATTGTAGAATTACCTTTATAACAGATACTTGATTATGTACTAACAGCAATGTTCTAAAACCTAAGGGAACAGTAAGTGGTACTTCTATAAGATTTTAAATTAAAAAAATATATATATAAAACAGAATGCTTTGTTATCTTTTTATTTTTATATAATACCTTGAACATTTGAAAGATGTTCAAAGATTTAAAAAATGGAATGGCTCAGATAACAAAATCCATAAAATTTTTTTTAAACAAAGCTATAATAACCATTATATTATATTGTTGGAAATAGGGCTATTTTTTAACTGAAATGAATTCATTTCTGCTATGGTTGCTTTATTATTCTCATAAAATCAATTTCTCTTCTTATCTTAGAATATCACTATGAAAATGTAGCCAAGTAGGAGCTCAAGACCCCTTATTTCTTATCACTTCGCCAAGGAAATGTCTAAATCATTGTATCTGTCTATCTATACTCTTATCTTACAGTATGCAAGATCCATTGATTTATCTCCATTATGTTCTAACAGGTACAGGAATGAGAACAAAGGGGTACTTGACATTACTAAAGTAAACTTTGATTTTAATTGAGGGAACTAACCATGGAGACTAGTGAGAACACTTAAGTATTTGTCCACTATGTTTTTCTTTAATACCTTTTGGAACTGAAGAGGGTAAAAGAACGAGATGTTATCAACAGGATCTTTCTCTTTAGGACCTTAAAAGAGTAGGTGCCACAAGAAAAAAGTTTAAGGGTTCATTAGCAGGCTAAGAAATGAAACTTCTTTCTTATCTACTGAGCAGCTACAAAAAAAGTAATTTGAAAGCATCTAATGCCAACATTTTCAATGGATGGGGATAGCATTGATTAGTTGAGATTTGGAGCTCCTTTAGAGTATCTGCAAGCTCTTTAAAAACACAAAGTTTTTTTTTTATTATCAAGAATACATTATCAAAATGCTGATAATGGAAAAAATAGCAGATCTTATTCTATGTTTTTTAAAAAGCTGAGAGAATATTTTAAACTATTAATCCTTATAACCATCTTTTACTTAATGAAGGCATGAGAAGGCAAACCTTTCATAAATGATATTCTACAGTTGAGTATATTTACCATAGAATACATTCACTTTGAGGACAAGGCTTATTTCATTTTTGTACTTGTATAGGTCCTTGTACTCCAAGGACTTATATTGGAACATTGTAGGCATGTAATAAGATTGATGAATTGACATGAATTAAAAAATGAGCCCTTTTCAATCTCACTGGACTTATTCTTTTTTTTGGAATTTTGTTCTGGAGTGCTTCCCATTTCCTTATAGAAGTTTGGTTAATGGAATCCAATATATCCTTCCTTTGAATCCTTTGAAATATAGTTTCCTCAAATCTACCATGAATGTCAGACTGTTTCTGACTTTCTCTGCTCCTCAGTCATGAACACTAAGATAGGGTGGTTACTTTCTGCCAAGTTTCCTACCATTTCTCTCCCAACAACCACTTTCTACTTGTTAGCTAAAATTAGATCTGGAACAAAATTTCCTTGTGTTGATTCTTCTGTATTTTGATAGCTGAAAATATCAATAAGGTAAGACACAGCAATTTAAAGAATCATATAATTCAATTATTTCTCTTAGTAGGTTGCAACTTAGAGAAATAATTATACATAATTCAACAAACATGAAGACACTGAGGCTACAAATACCCACAATAAACAGACCCTATTTTACATGGAAAACTGGGCAGGCACTTCAGGAATGGAGAGAAGCAAATGATCTTCTAGTTTTCAAAAAAGAAAATGGTCTGTAAACAATAGGCCAGTGAGCTTGACTCCATCTTGTATCTACTGCCCTTCTTGCTTTCAACTCCATGTGCTAATATACCCCTCGAAGGATAGGCTCATCACTTCTAAAGTCATCAACCAACCAACCAACCATACTGCTTTACTCAAGCCTTGAGAGAGGCTTCCTTTCCCCACTGTTTGGGGGTGGGTGGTGGGCAAAATATTAAATTCTTCTCAATGCCTCCCTTTGTAGATGACAAAATGTGGACTTTCAGATTACTACAACTTGCATCTACTGCCTTTTCTGGTTCCAGGAACAAGGCAACAGTGTCTCTGCTGAGCACTCCCTGATACTTCATTCCCCTTTCCCTTCTTTCTTACCTCTTTTTGAGTTTTTTTTTCTTCCCTTTAAGGAGTTATCTTTTTTTTTTTTTTTCATTACTTGCATTCCCAGAAATTAGTGCAGTGCCTCAAAATCACATGCAGTTAGTAAATGTTTACTGGTTTGGATTGACTTAAACTTCTGAGAAAATTCTAGAGTAGATCTAGTGAACATCTGGAAAAGGCAGCACTGATTACAAAGAAGCCTTTCCCAGTCTTCTTTAATCTTAGTGTTTTCTCTGAGATTACCTTCTATATCTTCTTTATCCTTCCTATATTTTCTTCATATATAGTTATTTGTATATTGTTTTTCTTATTAAATTGTGCAGGGACTTTTTGGGGGAAGGGAGGGAAGAGATATATAAGTATATATATATGTTTATCTATGTGTGTGTGTGTGTGTGTGTGTGAGTGTGTGTGTAAGGTATTCCCATAGCTTATTACACTGGCTGGAGGATTGATGCTTTAAAAAAATCTTGTTATTTTGACCTGACTCATGTGAGACTTAAAAAAAAAAAAAAAGCAGGATTTGAATTGACTCTTATGGAAAGCATGGAGCAGGTATATTGAGAAAAAAGAGGAAGATTAATGTTTAGAAGTTACAAGGAAGCAAGTTTTTCTTTGTGCAAGAGTGTTCTAACAATGGCAGCTCTCCAACCAGGGGATAGATAGCATTGGAAAGTAATGAATTTTCTATCACTAGATATATTGACTAACACTAGATATGTTCACTATATCACTAGTTACAGAATCTGATAACTTTTTGTCAGGGAAACTATTGAAGGGATTGCATATTAAAAGAAAATTGGACCAAATGTTCTCTAAAGTTTCTTCTAATTCTATGATTCAATGGTTTTTAATAATTTTGTTGCTTACCTTTTAACTCATTTCAAATTCTCTTTAATTGTAACATCTCCAGATGAACTTTCAAAAAAGATTATTTGGAGAAGCAGTGCACTATATGAGATAAACATTAATTCTCAGAGTGAGACAGACCTAGGTTCTAAGTTCCATTCCTGGCACATGCTAGCTGTATAACTTTCAGGAGGTATTCTTGGTATTCTTCCCCTTCATCTACAAGTAGTTCTCTAAAAAAAATTATGTTTCAGAATAGGCGCTGATCTTCATTGTAAGATGGAATTTCATCACCAGTAGTTTCTACACTAGTGAAATTACAGGTCGGAGAAAAAATTTCTAGTGAAGTCTTGATTAATGTGGAAGTTAGAAAAAGAGGACCTTGCAATTCGTATTTATACTAGTTGATAATTAATGTTATTATTTTTATAAACACAATTTGATACAAGAAAGAATGGGTGAAAAAAATCATTAAGCATTTTCTCTGTGCCAGATATTATACTAAAAGCTGGGGATACAAATGCAAGAGACATAGCCCTTGTTGTGTAGTAGCTTTTAACAGGAAGAGACAATATATATGGAGTGTTAGCTAGGGATGGTTGTTTTGATCTGGAAAGTCACTGAAATAGTGGAAAAAAATAATAGGGAATTTACAACATCTTTTCTGGAAGCCATAGCCGTGTTGGTTTGTTTATTGTACAGGATGGCATGACTGGGCAGGACAGGAAGACATCTGGGGAGAAGCACTGTTCAGAATCTGGTGCTGGTTAGATATAATAAGCAAATACTCATTAGTCAGGACCAGCCTCAGGCTGGTAAGGGGTTCAGCTTCTCCAGAGTATGGCCTCTGAGATTTCATTACAGGGCATAGAACCAAAGAATGTGGCAGAAAGATGTCCAGGAAGAAATCAAATCAACAAGTATTTACTAAATAACTTCTATGTACCAGGAATTCTACTAAGTGCTGGAGATACAAAGAAAGTAAAGATTGTTCTTGAGCTCAAAGAGCTTACATTTCCTTTCTCAGCTCTGCTTCTGAGTCTCTGGACTTTCTTCTCCATCATTTCTTAGCACCCTTTTTACCATGGAAGATGTTTCTGCCACCATTCTCCAGAAACTTTATCACTTTGGAACATTCTTCCTCCCTTATGGCTCCTTTCTCTTATTGGCCACTTCCTTTAGAAACTTCCATTTTACGTTTTTGCTGAGGCAATTGAGGTTAAGTGACTTACCCAGGGTCACACAGCTAGGGAATGTTAAGTGTCTGAGACCAAATATGAACTCAGGTCCTCTTGACTTCAGGGCTGGTGCGAAACTTCCATTTTATGGAAGGGAAACTCCCAAGTCAGACACATTCATTCTTTTAAAAAATTTTTTTATTAAAGCTTTTTATATTTCAAAACATATGCATGGATAATTCTTCAACATTAGCCCTTGCAAAACCTTGTGAACCTTGTGTTCCAATTCTACCCCCTTCCCCCATGTCCTCCCCTAGATGGCAAGTAGTCCAATATATGTTAAACATGGCAGAAATACATGTTAAATCCAATATATGCATATATATTTATACAATCATCGTGCCACACAAGAAAAACAAAATCAAACCAGTGTGGGGGGAGTGGGAAAGAGAGAGAGAGAAAGAGAGAGAGAAAGAGAGAGAGAGAGAGAG
>JAJPUD010000947.1:260855-302238 GCA_023553655.1 Myrmecobius fasciatus
AGAGAGAAAGAGAGAGAGAGAGAGAGAGAGAGAGAGAGAGAGAGAGAAGCATAATAAAATGCAAACAACAAAAAAGTGAAAATGCTATTTTGTGAGCCACACTCAGTTCCCACTGTCCTCTCTCTGGGTGTAGATGGCTCTTTTCATCACTGAACAATAGGAACTGGTTTGAAACATCTCATTGTTGCAGAGAGCCACGTCCATCAGAATTGATCATTATATAGTATTGTTGCTGTGTATAATGATCTCCTGGTTCTGCTCATTTCACTCAGCATCAGTCCATGCAAGTCTCTCCAAGCCTCTCTGAAATCGTCCTGCTGGTCATTTCTTACAGAACAATAATATTCCATGACATTCATATACCATAATTTATTCAGCCATTCTCCAATTGATGGGCATTCATTCAGTTTCCAGTTTCTAGCCCCTACAGAAAGGGCTGCCACAAACATTCTTGCACATGTGGGGCCTTTTCCCTCCTTTAAGATCTCTTTGGGATATAAGCCCAATAGAAACACTGCTGGGTCAAAGGGTATGCACAGTTTGATAACTTTTTGAACATAGTTCCAAATTGCTCTCCAAAATGGTTGGATCCGTTCACAGTTCCACCAAGACACATTCATTCTTTTGGCTCTTCCAGACTTCAGATTCTGCTTTCCTCCTTTCCTCTTTTTTCTTTTTTTCTGTTTTACATTTAAAAATTATTTATATAGATATTGAATTTTATTTTTAATTTGTGAAATAAAAAAGCATTTCCATAAAAAAGTACAAAAAAAGATGATTTCGCACATGACTTTGCAAATCTACTATATACAGTTTGCTCTTTCAAACATACAACAAAATTATCACATAAATTTTTTTTCTTCCCTCCACTGCCATTTGTCTTAGAGGTGGTTATCATTAGAAACAAATAGGTATATACCTAAATATGTATATATATGTATATGTCTATAAGTATAATTATTCTATACATCTACAATCACTCCTTTCTCTGTATACAGATGGTATCTTTCTTCATATGTCCTTTATAATTGATTTAGGAATTTATAATAGTCTAAATAATTTATTTGCTCAAAGTCTTTCTTAAAACAATACTGCTGTTATTGTTTGTGATGTCTTGGTTCTACTGACTTTGCTTTTCATTATTTCATGCAAGTCTTCCCATGTTTTTATAAAATCATTGAGCTTATCATTTCTTGTAGCACAGTAGTATTTTATCACAATCATATATCCCAACTTGTTCAGCCATTCCACAATTGATGGGCATCCCTGCAATATCCAGTTCTTTGCCACTACAAAAGGAGCTGCTATAAACATTTTAGAACCTATGAGTTCTTTTCCTCTTGCCCTATCTTCAGAAACAGACCAAGTAATGGTATTGTTTGGTCAAAGGGGCTAAGCAGTTTAGTACTATTTCTTTCAGCCTCTTTATTTGTTGTATTCCTCCACTATAATATAAACTCTTTGAGGGAGGAAATGTTTTGGGTGGTTTTTTTGTATGTTAGTTTTTTATTTTTTAGGATTTTTTTTTTTGCTTGTGTTTGTATTTTCAGCACTTATGACAATGCCTGGCATAAAGTAAGGATTTAATAGATATTTGATTTCATTTGACAAACCACTAAGAACAAATAAGATTTCAGATAAAATACAGATAATCATAAAGGGAAGCTACTTCCTTCTGCAAAGGGCAATTGGTAAGATTTTTTGCAGGTGGAATTTTAATTGTGATTTGAAAGAAGCCAGAAGGTGGAGATAGGACAGGAGAAAATTCTAGGTTTGAGGATAGCTAGTGAAGAGATAAGAGTTGAGAGATAGAATGCCTAGTGTGAAGATAGAGGGTTAGAATCATCAGACTGAATGTAAAGGGGAGGAAAGTTTAAGACATATAAAAAGCTAGGAAGGGGGCTATGTCATGATGGACTTTATTTATTTATTAAAGCTTTTTATTTACAAAACATATGCATGGATAATTTTTCAACATTGACCCCTGCAAAACCTTCTGTTCCAAATTTTCCCCTCCTTCCCCCCACACTCTCCCCCAGATGGCAGGTAATCTAATACATGTAAAATATGTTAAAATATATGTTAAATCCAATATATGTATACATATTTATACAGTTATTTTGCTGCACAAGAAAAATCAGATCAAGAAGGAGAAAAAAAACTGAAAAAGAAAACAAAATGCAAGCAAACAACAACAGAAAGAGTGAAAATGCTATGTTGTGGTCCACACTCAGTTCCCACAGTCCTCTCTCTCCTTTCATCACTTAACAATTGGAACTGGTTTGAATCATCTTATTTAAACCCATAAGATGGGTTTAAAAGATAAATAGAGGATTTTGTATTTGGTTCCAAAAAAGGAGTTATTGGAGTTTATTGAGTGTGTGAGTTGACTTTTTGGAACCTCATTTAGGGTTGGTTTTTTTTTTTTTTTTGTCAGAGATACTGGAGTGTTTTGACATTCCTTTTCCAGCTCATTTTTACAAAGGAGGAAACTGAGGCAAACAAGGTAAAATGACTTGCCCAAAGTCACATAAGTAATAAGCACCTGAGGCTATATTTGAACTCAGAAAGATGAGTCTTCTTGATTCCAAGTCCAACATTCTAACCACCATACTACCTAGTTGTCCATTGAACTGGGTTGATATGGTTCCATCTATTCTTTAGTAAAATTACTTTGGCAATTGAATGAGAGATGGAGGCAGGAGGACCAAACAGAAGGTTATTGCAGGAGTTCAGATGTAAAATTTAAAAAGTGCTGCATCAATATTAAGAGCATTTGTGGTCCAATTAGGCACATGCTTCTCCTCTGACATAGCCTTCTCCAGTGATACTCTCTCACATCTTTCCTATCCTTTAACCAGGGGATTTATCATTTAAGCTATTGCTCTACATCATTATTTTTTTCAAAGCCAAACTTTTAGAAACAACCAACCTTTTTTCCTGTGTATGAATGTAGCCTGGGGGTATGACCTAGTCCCTTTCTCTTTATACACTAGATCTCACCATATCCTATAGGTCCAACTATTTTTTCTATGGAGATGACTCAAAGATCTACATATCTGGTCCTCTCCTGAACTCCAGGTACACATTACCAACTACTTGACAGACATCATTACTTGGATATCCCATAAGCTTTTCAAACTAAGCATGCATAAAATGAAGCTAATTATCTTTACTTTTAAAAAAAAACCTATATCTTCATCCTAACATCTCTATTTTTTTTGTCAAGGGCACAACTATCCTCCCAGGAAAGTTTTTTAAGTCATAATAAAGCATTAAAAAGAGATACAATTATTGTGACCCCAAATTTATCACCTTGTGAGTAATTTAATGATGAGTCTCTCCAAATATAATTAAGCAGGCTCTTGGTTTGGAACATAAGACCTATAAGATTTGCATTTCACTACTAGGCCCATACACAAAGTCTTTCCTCTTTGGTAGGGTGTGTCAGATCTTTTGTTCTGGTGGTATAGTCTCTAAAACTTTTACATCACCTCCAAATTATAATGAAGCATCCGAATAGCATCAACTGAATCCCAATTCTTTAGTTCTATATACACTGGTAACCCTCTATATTCCATAACTTCTTCACTTGAATCTTGTTGAACAAGTCACTAGGATTCCATTCCCAAGGATGGTCTTGAGGTGAGCATGGGGGAATGAATTGATTTAAAATATATTGTGCCAAATTTGATATAATGCCTTTTTCTTTTCAAAGATATGTGCCAGGTAGAGAGGATACAGGACTCTTACACAAATAAAACAAACATTTCTTTCCATTTGAAAGTTGTACCAAGTGTGTTTAAGTGCTCCTTTAATAGAAATGAGAAAAATAATGGACCTGAATGAGCTTCATAACTAAATTTTCTCTCTGGTTTAACATTAGAGTCTTTCAAGGTCAGTATAATAACTGATACTCGAAGTTAATGTAAGATGAATTGTATCTCATAAGAAATTCTATATTATTATAATTAAATCATCATTGAGCATGGTGATCATTGGGTGGATTTGACAAAGAATATTGACTCGGATATCTTGCTGCAACATCATGCATGTATCTAAAATATAACAACACAAATTCTTTGTCTCCAAACACGTACAATCAATATCCTATTAACACAATGTGAATTCTGCTGCATTGTAGCTAAATGAATGTGTAAGATGCTGGAGTGCTTAAACTAGACATTCAAGTAACATGAACAATACTAGAATTCTAATTAGTTCATAGATAGCATCCCTCTAATTCTAAAATGTATTTTGTGTAGAGATTTAAAATCTAGATGGAAATGTCACAATTTATACTTGTGTTCAAGATAAATGGGGGTTTTAATGTGCTATTAAATAGCATGTTATTCTGTTTATAATTATATGTCCTTATGTCATATGATCCATAATTGCAATGTGGGTCAAAATGTTGAAATTCAAAATGTTGAAATAACATGTGATGTCTGAGCAATGTAAGTGGTTTTTAAAGTATTCTTGGAAAACAGAAAATGTTACTGATTTGCAAAGATAGTGGAGATGTGAACTTGAACTTATCAAAATATGTGACTGTAACATCTTAAAAATCACAGTGAAAATTATATCTTCCACAATAGGTACAAAAGATAGAAAGATGAAAATAAGAATATTAAAATTCCTTTCAAAAATGCCTTAAATTACTCATAAGGTATAGATCAATAATCTTTAAACAGTTATAATTGGAAAGAGTTAATGTGCCTTAAAAAAAAAAAAAGAGTCTGTATCAGAGAGAAGATGCATCTGAGATGGTAACTATAGAAACATGTGAATATAATTTTTATTTATCAGGAAGCCTTCCCTCCAGCCTTTTCCCCTTTTACTGCTCCACAAGCTATTGGTTAGAAAAAAGTCAGAAACAGGTTATCTAGTCAAATGGAAGAAAATCAGAAACATGTCAAAACTTTCCAGTGACGAAAACTGATTAAGGAAAAAAATACTTTTGGAAAAGGCTTCCTGTTTCATCATCATCATCAGACAAAGAAATGCCGCAGAGAAGTCAAACAGAACTCAGCAAGGGATTTCTAGCTGACCAGTGATGCTAAAAAGACCAAACAATGCTGCTGTTTCCTATTGGCCTAAGCAGAATGGATAGATTTTCTGAGGATATTATAAAGGTAAGGGTCATTTGAGGAAATTATTCATTCCATTCCACCTAAAGTAAGTATCACCTTAGACATTTATCAGATGAGAATTCATCTTAGTTGTTTACTGTTGCTTACAAAGGCTTGGATACTTTCCTAGGTATCACATGAAATATATTAAAATTGACTTACGGACATCTTGGTTGTGCCATCTGGGCCATGTATAAAGTGAAAAAGCTAGTTGAAACCAGAGATTCAAATGTGTGGTGAGCTAGGAGAGAGTGTTCCAAACAATCTCTGAGGATGAATCACTTGAAGGAAAGGACATCTTGACTTCAGTTTCCTCACATCACTCTTTAACCCATATAAAGACTTTGTGAATTTTGGAAGACCAGAGCATTTATAATTTGTCATTATTGTCTTAGACTAGTACAAGAGCTGACAGTGTCTGCATTGGAAACCACGGATAGACTAGAGACTATGAAGAAAGGCAACTTTAAGATGCTTGAAGACTTATATTTACCATGCCTAAGAGCAATTTTATGAATATTCCATGTCAGGAGAAAAGGACCCACAATCCTTTGCTACATGTACTCTCTAAGCTGGAGACCACTCTCACCTGGATTTTGTATGTACTTGCAGGGGAAGTGTATTATGAGCAGGTTTGTATCAATTGTTTTTAGTATGTGATTTTTTTCCCACTTCCTCCTTCCACTGGGGGGGGGGGGAAGAAAAAGAAAGTCCTTGTAACAAATATACATCTTGAAGTAAAGCAAATTTCCATATTGGCCATTTCAAAAAATATATCTTATTGTGTAATTTGAATCTATTGTTTTTCTGTCAGGAACGTACTTCATCTTTGATCCTCTAGAATCATGATTGATTGTTTGATTGATGCTTCTCCACCCTTACCCCCATCCTCAAAGTTCTTTGTTTTTACAATACTATTGCTAATATACAAATCATTCTGTTTCTGCTCTTTTTATTCTGAATCTATTCATGTGAGATTTTCTAGGTTTCTCTGGCACAATGTCACAATGTATTCCATTGCATTCATGTATCATGATTTGTTATGTCATTTTCCAATTGATGGACTCTTCCCTAATTTCCCAGTTCTTTGTTTTACAAAAAGAGCTGCTATAAATAATAAAAGGCATGAAATTTGACACATGTATGTCATTTTCCTCTTTATTTGATCTCTTTGGGGGTATAGGCCTATCACTGATCTTGCTGGGTTAAAGAGTCTGTACAGTTTAGTAGTGTTTGAATATAGTCTGAAGAGTCAGATATGACTGAACAATAACAATATAGATAGTTTAGATTTATTTCCCTGAAAACTGCTTGCTCATATCCTTTAACTATTGATCAGACAGAGAACAATGTTGATATTTAAAATTTGATTCAGTTCCTTATACATTTAGGAAATGAGACTTTTATCATAGAAACTTGCTGAAAAGATATTTCCCAGTTAACCATTTCTTTTCTAATCCTGACTACATTGGTCTTGTTTGTGAAAACATTTTAATTTTGCATGTATTTTTTCATAGAGAGCAAAGTCATTAAGAAAAACAATGCGAAGAAGCCAATGATCATTTAAACATTTATTGCCTTGAAAACTATATGGGATATTATTCTAATGCCACAATTTTCATTTTAAGTGTATCAGTTATTAAGTATCCATATATCATAATGAAACATACTCTAATTAGGAATAAAGAGGCTCTCTTTTCTTAGAATGGTTCTACCACTTTAGATAAGAATGGCAATTAGGCTTGATTGTTATAATATTTTTGACAATTTTGCTGAGTATGGTGGTATAAATCTGTAATCCCTGCTACTGACAGAGACTGAGACTGGTTAATTGAGTTTTAGAATTCTGATCTATAATAGGGGTAAGGCTGATTGAGTGTTTGCACCAAGTCTGTCACCAATATGTTAAGTTCTCAAGGTATTTGAGAGTTAGGGAGCAATTGCCTGATGAGGAAGAGATTGGCTAGGAGTACAAATGATGAAGATTAAAACTTCTGTGCCTACAGTGGGATTAGACTATGAGTGACCTCTTTACTTTCAACCTTGGGGAAATAGAGTTACTTAGCCTCAAAAAAAAATTGCATTTTTACACAGTATGTATGCTAGTCAGATTTTAAAAATTACTCAGTCAACCAACAAGTATTTATTAAGCACCTTTTATGTGCCAGCACAAAAAGAATTGGCATTTATTTATTTATTTTTTATTTTTTTATTTTTTTTGTGGCAGATATAGCTCATAAAGGAAGAACCATGGGCCAGTTGAAGAGGATCTTGGGAGGGAGGCTACTTTGTGAGTAACCTCTAAACAGTTTCTTTTTCTTTTCCTTTTTTTTTTTTTTTTTTTTTTTGGTGGGAGTGAGGGAGGAGGATACAGATTCTCCACTGTAAGTTTTGGATAAATAGGTTCACAAATCCAGGTTTAAATGGGATTTATAAGGACTTTTGTAATCAAGTCAGAAAGTTAACTGGAGCTGTGGATCTCAAATTTAGACAAAAGGCAGTCAAAAAAATAAGCTAGGAATTCTGCTGGTAAGATGTAGAGGCTCATAGGTGAAGAAAAAACTCTGTAGCTTAGGAGATAATATTTTTCTTTATGAGTTTTGAAGTAGGAGAATACAATAGATTGAGGAGGAAGTTTCAGAGTAGATAACTAGGAAATTGCTAGGTTTGAGTGAGATTCATTTCTTTTAAAAAAAAATATTACAAATCTAATGGATTCAATGAGGCTAAATTGTGGCAATGTGGTTTCAAAAAATCATATAGCTTTAAAGATTTTCTCCTCAAATTTGCTGATCAATTCATGGTTGGTAGGAAAATTATTTCAAAGTGCTTCCCCGAAGATGGACAAACATACCATTTCCTGACTTGTGGGGCTAATGCTTCTGGGACTCATTCTAGAAGGAGGTTATTAATTAGAATCATAAAATCTTAGAGCTGCATTTTAATGAAGAACAATCCCTTATCCTGAAGGAATGAATTACTATAGAATTCCTATCTTCAGGAAACAGGAAAGTAGGGAAGAGATATTTAGGGAAGATGTAAAATCAGAAAGCCTTGAGTTTAAATCTTGCCTCTGACACTTCTAAACTGTGTAACTTTGGGTGAGTCATTACTATATCTGTAACAGGTGGTGATAATGACTACAGATCTCTCTCTATATTTTTCCCTTTTGTTCTGATTTTTTTTCTCAACATGACCAATATGGAAATGTGTTTAACATGATTGTATGTGTATAACCTATATCAAATTGCTTGCTATCTTGGTTAAGGGGAGGAAAAAGAGGGAGAAAAATTTGGAACTCAAACTCTGACAAAAATGAGTATTCAAATTTATCTTTACATGTAATTTGAAAAAATAAAATCCTGTTGAAGTTCTCAATAGCTGGGACTAGTTGGCAGAGAGGGATCGGAACATTGATGGAATTACTTCCTAGGGCAGGCAGGAAAGGACTCTGATAGAGATTAGTTTAGCCTTTTGGTTCCATCCTCTGTAGAAGTCTTCTAGTCAGAAATCCAAATTATGTCAAGTGCCTGAGGCCTGCCCTCTGTGGAAGTTGTGGGCAGCCTTGCTTTGCTATGCCCTGTCAGAAATCCAAGTCATATCCCTGAGGTTAGATTTGTCCATGGCTCATGCCATCTTTGCTGAATTCCTCTTGGGAGTACTCTGCCTTGTGGTGTCTTTCCCTTCCCTCCTTCCCCATGTCACATGGTGTCTGTCCTTTCATCCCCCATTCTGCCTCATGGTGTCTTTCTCCTTATAACTCTTTTAGGATGCTGTCAATTAAGGGCATTGTCCAATCTCATCGGGTGATCCCTTTCTCTTGGTTTCTTGCCCTTTCCATCATTAGTAGTTAAAACTCCCTTTCTTGCTAACTATATGCTCCCTCAGCTCTATTTCATATTTACCACTCTTGTTGTCTATTGTTTCATTTCATTTTGTCTGTCTGTAAGCTCTTCTCCTAAATAAGTCTACCTTTTGCCAAAGAGAATGGTCATTGTGAATTCTTCACATGACTGACTGCCTATAGCAATCTCAACATTTGGTGCACATCATTCAGTACTACAGTCACATCATTTGTTACATCAACTACATCACTGGTAAGGGGGGAAAAACCCAAAACAAAACAAAACAAAAAATGGATAGAGAGCTCTGAGTCTAGAATTAGAAGACTTTATTTTAAACCCAACCTCAGACACTTATCAACTATGTGACCCTAAGCAAATCACTTAAACTCTGCCTCAGTTTCCTCATTTCTAATATGGGTTGAAACACAGCATCTACCTTACAGAATTGTTGTGAGGACCAAATGAGATTATTTGTAAAGCAGTTTTCAAATCTTAAAGTGCTATATAAATGCTCATTCTTATTTGGGAATTGTACTATATCTGAATTAGAAGGGACTTCAGAGGTCATCCAGTTCAACTCAATACCTGAGTCACCACATCCATTATCACATATCCTAAGAAGTCATGCAGCCCTGATAGGAAGATAGCCAGTGGTGGGAAACTCATCATATCCTGAAGTAGCCAGTTGTTTTTAAGGACAGCTCTAATTATTAACGTTTCTAAGCTTCAGTTTTCTTTCATATATTTTTTTCTTTTAACTCCATTCAACAATTTATGGTCTTAGATGCCTGGGAATGCTGAGAAGTCAAATGATTTGCCAGGATCCCATAATTAGTATCAATCAGAGATAGGATTTGAATCTAGGTTTTTCTGATTTTCAAGGTCAGTTCTCTATCCACTACAACAGACTGCTTTCTACAAAATTGAGATAATAATAGCATCTACTTAGGGTTATTCTGAGGACTAATTGAGATAAATTTAGATAAAGCATTTTGCAAACATTAAAACGTCATATAAATCTGAGCCAATGAAGATGCCGATAATACTTAATAAGGAATTATTTCTTTATATTGAGCTGAGATCTGCCTCTTAAACTTCTATCTATATTTCATTTTTTTGCCCCCTGGGGGGCAAGTAATATTCATCCTGTGCTATATAGTAACTGACACAGTACCAATATTCTCTATGTCTCATGTTTAAACTTCATAATAAACTATATAAATTGCAAATGAGAAAACTAATCAACATAATCAAATATATTTGTGTTAGCAATATGAGATTTTATGAAAATCCCCTGGGCTCTTAATATAGTGCTTCCCTCCCCCTACCTCCCTGCACTACTCCCATACCTCTCTTCAAGTCCATGGATTTAAAAAGAGAAATCAAGCCAGGGTTGAATGCTTAAAACTCCCATGCATGTCTTCTTATTAGGAAATGCCTGCATGTTCAGAAAAGAAGTCCAGCAGAGAGATGTATTATTCTGTAAAACAGTCTTTCCATTTTAAGTGATGTAAGCCTTATTACTTGAAATATTGAAAACTATACTGGGCAAAGCCCTAAACAATGCACAGTAGGAGCAAATCTGAATGGGCAGGGGGGTTGGATAAGATGAGCAAATTGGCTTATTCTTTTCTCTCTTCTTTTGGATTCCTCACTGGGGATCTAGAAAGCTGTTTTGTTATAAAGTTAAACCTCTATTGGGGGGTGGGAGGAGAAATGAGAGGTTAAAGGGGTTTTGTTTGTTTTCTTTCTTCCTAAATGAAAAATAAATTTTCAAGTTTTTGCCAAGAGGAAGATTTTTTTTCTTTTGGTAATTCATAAAAGAAGATCTTTCTAGCATTCTGGCTTTGGAGAGAGAACTTGAAAAAAAATGAGAGGCTAAATGAAAACCCATAGAAGCGACCTCAAAATTCTATAATGAATATGTAGTGACTAGATAAGGAAAACACTGATTTCTTTTATTTATTGATTTATTAAAGCTTTTTATTTACAAAAACACATGCATGGGTAATTTTTCAACATTGACCCTTGCAAAACTTCTTGTTACAAATTTTTCCCTCCTTCCCCCAAAACCCTCCCCTAGATGGTAGGAAGTCTAATACATATTAATTATGTTAAAATACTTGACAAATAGAATATGTGTATACATATTTATACAGTTATCTTGCTGTACAAGAAAAATTGTATCTACAAAGAAAAAAAAAACCTGAGAAGGAAAACATAATCAAGCAAATATCAACAGAGAATGTGAAAATGCTATATTGTGGTCCACACTCAGATCCCACAGGCCTCTCCCTGGGTGTATATGGCTTTCTTCATCACTGAACAATAGGAACTGATTTGAAACATCTCATTGTTGAAGAGAGCCATGTCCTTCAGAATTGATCATCATATAGTATTATTGTTGCCATGTACAATGATCTCCTGGTTCTGCTCGTTTCACTCAGCATCAGTTCATGCAAGTCTCTCCAGGCCTCTCTGAAACCCTCCTGTTGGTCGTTTCTTACAGAGCAATAATATTCCATGACATTCATATACCATAGTTTATTCAGCCACTCTCCAATTGATGGGCATCCATTCAGTTTCCAGTTTCTAGCCACTACAAAAAGGGCTGCCACAAACATTCTTGCACATGTGGGTTCCTTTCCCTCCTCTAAGATTTCTTTGGGATATAGGCCCAGTAGAAACACTGCTGGGTCAAAGGGTATGCACAGTTTGATAACTTTTTGAGCATAGCTCCAAATTGCTCTCCAGAATGGTTGGATCCGTTCACAGTTCCACCAACAATGTATTAGTGGCCCAGTTTTCTCACATCCCCTCCAACATTAGTCATTATCTTTTCCTGTCATCTTAGCCAACCTGACAGGTAACACTGATTTCATTTGCATTTCTTTATGATATATCTGCACAAACATGCACATATAAATAGAATCCTTTAACTTGTTAACTTCTTAATATATAGCATTAACATATAGTATATATATATATTCCGGCACACCTCGAACAGTTTCCTTCTTTTC
Source organism: Myrmecobius fasciatus (assembly GCA_023553655.1). Classification (NCBI taxonomy): domain Eukaryota; kingdom Metazoa; phylum Chordata; class Mammalia; order Dasyuromorphia; family Myrmecobiidae; genus Myrmecobius; species Myrmecobius fasciatus. The sequence continues at coordinate 272,853 of JAJPUD010000947.1, forward strand.
TCTTCAGGAAGCATATCTCCTTGCAAAGCTGTAACTAGAAATATTTTTGGCTGGGGAAAGTTTGGATGATGATGATGATGATGATGATGAGTAGTTGGCAGCAGTGAAGAGTAGTGTCACTATGGGTGCAATAATGCCAGAGAAGGAGTATAATTCTTACCTTCTTAGGGGGTATTAGGAAGGGACCACAGGCCCTGTAAAAAAAAGAGAACACAAAAATGGGACCCTGAGGAAGGGTTTTCCAGGAACAGTTTTGCCTGGCAGCTATGCCATGAAATGAAGCATAGAGATTGTGATTACCTTGGGGAAGAAATGCCTTTTCTCCCTATTCCACATATGTTTGTGCCTTGAAGCAAACCTGATTCATCTCCTGCTAGTTATGACTTTTTTCCTCTCTACATAACCTAATTTCTATGATTATAATAGTAGACTTTCAGAGATTGAAGGGACTGGAAGGCAATTTAGTCCCACTCTCTCATTTTCAGATGAGGAAACTAAGGTCTAAGCAGGGAAAATGTTCACTGCTAGTAAGGCACAGAACTTGGATTTGAGTTCTTTGATTCCAAACCTTGTGTTTTTTCCACTGTCAAGCTGCCTCTGGGAAGCCTCCAATCTTGCTCTGAATTTTGGCCCACCATTTCTGGGTGACTTTGGGCAAACCACTTGAAATATTTGGGCCTCAGTTTCCTTGTCTGCAAAATGACCTAGAATTAGTTAACCCCTGAGGTTACTTCCAAATTTATCATACTAGAATCTTGCAGGAAAAATAATGCAAGGATCTCATTTCTTATGGTATTTATTTATTTATATTTTGGATAGGCAGACACAGAAAGGATCAATAAATAACCTTTGGCTTGGTATGGGGATCTAGAATTTTTAAACCATCTAAACTCTGATAAAATTCCATTCTTAATAAAATTTATGCTTATTAGTAATAATTAGTAGTAATAAGCATGAGGAATTATTTATAAATTGATATTAATTTGTAAATTTGACTACTTGTTAAGATTCATTTATGACCTCAAAATCAATATTTAAGACACTTTCTTAGTCATTTGTGGACATGTACAAAATATTGAAAATTTGTCACCCAACATTCCTGCTGTGGTTTAATAAGATGCCAATCTGCCTTCTTGTTTTAGCTGTTATACTATAAATAGGTATCTTTTTAATGATCTTTTTAATGGCTTTTTTTTTATTTTTATACTTTTTATTGGTGATTTTGCTGTTTGAAATGGCCTCCAAGTGTAGTGCTGAAGTGCTGTCTAGTGTTCCTGAGCACAAGATTTCTGTGACTTGTCTTATGAAGTGAAACCTTCTTTCTCTCAAGGCCAAATAGTAAATACATGTGTTAGATAAACTACATTCAGTCATGAGTTATAGTGTTGTTGAACATGAATTCATCATTAATGAATCAACTATATTCAGAAAAAAGGAAGAGAAAATTTGCTGCTCTTTTTGTGAGACCATTCTAAAAAGGGCTAAACTAAATGTAACTAGAAGCTCACCCGAAACTAACTCTGTTTCCACTGATTGGAGAGATTCATGTTCAGCATCAGCTATTTTGTGCTGACTTTATAGAACATAACTATGATAAATAATGAAAATTGACTATACTTGGATACCTGAATGAATTTGAGATATTACTGCTGTGGACTTTATCTTCACTGGTGCAAATCATGACCTCTCCATGTTTTCAGTTTCTGTGTTATTCACCTTTTCTCATGAATCCTTCAAAGAGCATTGGCGTAACAACCTGGAGGCCTTTCTCTTATTCTTTCTCTTATTCTCTCTGAAATATACTATTTCAGAGATGCCAAGATAGCACTTGGACTGGCCATCTGTTATTTCCTTCTTTTGTTTTCTTTTTTGGTTATAGATGTTCTCAATGAGTTATTTTACTTATGGGCAAGTCATTGTTAATCACACTATAGTCTACTTACAGAACCACATCAAATTCTTTTGTTGTTCTTTGAGTATTTTGGGAAAAAAACAGGTTACTTTGCTGTAAAAATGCTTCAAAAAAAATGACTATTCTGCCACCAAAATGAGGTTTAGATGTTATTAATAGCAACAAAATCTTATCTGGAGAAGAATCTGGAGAAAATTGTACTACATTTTACAAAGGTGATACAGCTGATTAGAATGCCTGGGGTAAGGATGCCTCATTTTCCTGAGTTCAAACCTGGCTTCAGACACTTAAGCAGCTGGCTGATGCTGGGCAAGTGATCTAACCTTCTTTGCCTCTATTTTCTCATCTGTAAAATGAGCTGAAGAAGAAAACATAAACCGCTCTAATCTTTGCCAAGAAAACCTTAGATTGAGTCATGAAGAGTCAGATACAACTGAAAATGACTGAACAGCAAAAATATCTCAGATCCAGTTCCCTTGTCTTTGTGAAAATTTCACGACCAAGTATTTGGCCTTGAGAGAAGGGAGATTTCATTCACACTGGAATAGGATCAACAGTGCTCCACTCCTTGCTTCCTGTGAAGAGATATGATCTTTTATGAAACTGAAAAGAGAACTTTATTTCAGAAATCAAAAGGCTAGAGGAATTCTGGTTCTGCTACTTAATAACTGTGTGGTATCGGACATGTCACATAACTTCTCTGTTCTTCAGGGATTTCATTTTTTAAATATGGATAATAATACTTTACCTATCTCAGGACTGCTGTGAATATCAAATATATATTAGATATTGTGGCATAATAGCTAGAGAGTTTCTTCCAGAATAATTAAGACCTGGATTCAAATTCTGATTCTAGCATTTACTGGCTGTGTTGTAGGCAAATCACTTAGCCTCTTAATGTACCAGGCAAATTTCTAAGAGGATCATAGGTCTAGTTTTTTGTTTGTTTGTTTGTTTGTTTTTCTGTTTTGAGAGGAAGTCATGATTTCTCTCAATTGACTGAAGGATAGTTGCTGTTCTGCAGGGAGGGTATTTCCTCATTAGGAATTCTCTAATTTTAGGTCCAGTTTTCATATATGTTTGCATGTACATATACATGTATAATATAAATAAGTATCAAACTATAAATACATATAAATTATATATATGTATAAAGAAAAAATCTATGTAGTATTAGTATTATTTTGCAAATTTAAAAGTGGATAATTTTGTTTTCTCTGGTTTACTTCAAGAGAATTACTTCACTATGAATTTGCCTTTCATCAGCAAACATCACTTTCTAAATTTGATATAAATGCCAAAAAACTCAATTTACCACCTTTTGGGGCTGTAGTTAATCCTTTTCTAATTGCAAAGATTATTATCTTTCTAGATGAGCTAAATTTAAAGTCATCATCCAATAACAGCAACAAGCACTGATGGCCTAAAGGGAAATAGTGCCATTATTTTAAAAAGCCTTATCAGTTTGTAAGCTTTCATTGTTTCTTAGCTTCCAGAGGCCTCATGGTTTGATGGCTGGTAGAGTTTTAAAGGGTTTTTGGGCATAAAAGGCCCCAGGTTTCATTTACCGAGAAGAAGGGAAATAAACATTTATATAGTGCCTACTCTGTGCCAGACACTATGCTAAGCATCTTTTACAAATTGATCCTTAAAACAACCCTGTGAGGAAGATGCATTTACTATCCCCATTTTACAACTGAGGAAAATAATACAACCAGAATTAAATGCCTTGCTCAGGGTCACATAGTGTTTGAGGCTGAATTTAAACTCAGATCTTCTGACTTCAGTCCCAGAGTTTTATCTACTGTATTACCAGCTGCCTTTTACAGATATAGTAATAATTCTTCTTCAGAATGTTACATTTTTATGAGTCAAGTTTATCTGTGAAATGTGTATGCTGAAGTTTTTTTTCTTTTTAAGTATCATTATGTGAATATCAGAGGTGTATAGTTGAAAGGCACCTTTAAAAATATCATCTTGTGGGGCAGCTAGGTGGCGAAGTGGTTAGAGCACCAGCCCTGAAGTCAGGAGGACCTGAGTTCAAATTTGGTCTCAGACACGTCCTAGCTGTGTGACCCTAGGCAAGTCACTTAACCCCAATTGCCTCAGAAAAAGCAAAAAAAAAAAAAAAAAAAAAATCATCTTGTTCAACTCCTCCACTTTAGGGACTAGGAAATATAAGTAGAGAGAAGTGGAATGATTTGCCCAGTCATCCAAATAGAAAGAAGCAGAGCCAGAATTTGAATCCAGACTCTCTAATTTCTCACTGAATACCTTTGCTGGAATTAAACCAGAAGTAAGTTCTAGTCAGGTGAGAGAAAACAAACAAACAAACTAAACCTATGATTTTGTTAGTGTGGAGAACTGGAAAAGAACCCTTGTTTAACTCTATTGGGAAGCAGTTTCCTTTTAACCTTTAAAATCCACCCTGTAATTCTTTAGTTCTGAGTAAGGCCTCTAATCCTCACTGCCCAGATCAAAGAGTGAAAGGGACTCTGACCTTGTTATTAGGCTGATGAGAATAAGGTTGGTTCTGTTCCCTCAGTTCTATTTACCTCCAAACTAGCTTCCTTTTGTGCTTTTTAATATTTCTGCAAATTTCTCTCTTCTCCAGTCATGTAGCTTCAAAACCTTGGAATTATCTTTGACTTTCTTCTTTAGTGTCCTATCTCCTTTCATGCTATTGTCATAAAGGCATTCATCCCTCCTTCAAATTTCCGGGCTGAATTGAGAAAAAAAAGAAATTTACGTGATAATTTTGTTGTGTATTTGAAAGGAATAGCAAGTAAGGCATAGTAGTTTTGCAGTTTCATGTATCCCCTACTCCCTCCCCTAGAGGCAGGTAGTCCAATACATGTTAAATATGTTAAAATATTTGTTAAATCCAGTATATGTATACATATTTATACAGTTATCTTGCTGCGCAAGAAAAATCAGATCAAGAAGGAAGGAAAAAAAAAACCTAAGAAAGAAAACTAAATGCAAGCAAACAATAGAAAAGAGTGAAAATGCTATGTTGTGGTCCACACTCAGTTTCCACAGTCCTCTTTCTGAGTGTATATGTCTCTCTTCATCCCTGAACAATTGGAACTGGTTTGAATCATCTCATTGTTGAAGAGAACCATGTCCATCAGAATTGATCATCATATAATCTCGTGGCTGTGTATAATGATCTCTTGGTTCTGCTCATTTCACTTAGCATCCATTCTCGTAAGTCTCTCCAGGCAGTTCTGAAATCTTCCTGCTGGTCGTTTCTTACAAAACAATAATATTCCATAACATTCATATACCATAATTTATTCAGCCACTCTCCAATTGATGGACATCCATTCAGTTTCCAGTTTCTTGCCACTACAAAAAGGGCTGCCACAAATATTTTTGCACATGTGGGTGCCTTTCCCTCCTTTAATATCTCTTTGGGATATAGACCCAATAGAAACATTGCTGGCTCAAAGGGTATGCACATTTTGATAACTTTTTGAGCATAGCTCCAAATTGCTCTCCAGAATGGTTGGATCTGTTCACAGTTCACCAACAATGTATCAGTGTCCCAGTTTTCCCACATCCCCTCCAACATTTGTCATTACTTTTTCCTGTCATTTTAGCTAATCTGACAGATGTATAGTAGTATCTCAGAGTTATCTTAATTTACATTTGTCTGATCAATAGTGATTTGGAGCACCTTTTCATATGACTAGAAATAGTTTCAATTTCTTCATCTGAAAATTGTTCATATACTTTGACCATTTATCAATTGGAGAATGGCTTGATTTCTTATAAATATGAGATAATTCTCCATATATTTTAGAAATAAGGTCTTTATCAGAATCTTTTAATGTAAAAATGTTTTCCTAGTTTATTGCTTCCCTTTTAATTTTGTCTGCATTAGTTTTATTTGTACAAAAACTCTTTAACTTAATATAAGCAAAATCACCTATTTTGTGATCAATAATAATCTCCAGTTCTTCTCTGGTCACAAATTCCTTCCTCCTCCACAGGTCTGTGAGGTAAATTATCCTATGTTCTTCTAATTTGTTTGTAATATCATTTTTTATGTCTATATCATGAACCCATTTTGACCTTATCTTGGTATATGGTGTTAGGTGTGGTCAATGCTGATTTTCAATTTTCCCAGCAATTTTTGTCAAATAATGATAAATCTTTTTTTTTTTTTTTAAAAGAGAGAGGTTTTAGAGGAATAAATCTCAATTTGCTTTATCTCCAGTATCACAGAAATATAGACCATTACATCTAGCAGGAATCTTAGATATTATATAGTTCCACCTGTCCAATACAGATGAAGAAATGGAAGCTTAGGGATATCAGTGAGTTTCCTAAGATTAGTTATATAGGGGCAGCTTGGTTGGCACAGTAGATAGAGCAACAACTGTGAAGTCAGGAGGACCTGAGCTCAAATCTGGTCTCAGACTTATAACACTTCCTAGCTGTGTGACCCTAGGCAAGTCACTTAACCCCAATTGCCTCAGGGGAAAAAATTAGTCATATAGTTAGGGAGTAACTAGATTCAAACTGCATATTTTGACAGCAAGTCCTCATTGAAACTATTTTTGTTTGGTCACAATTTGGAAGTAAAGGTCATGGTATATGTTTAATATTGGGCATGTTAAATTGGCTCTACAATAAAAAATTCAAAATGAGTGAATTTTATTGGCTTTGTATTAGCTCAGCATAATCTCTAGACAGAAACAGAATAAGTTCATAAAAAGAAGTAAATTTTGGTCTTGACTACTCATCACAATGAATTTTTTTAGGTTTGGTCAAAATAAAACAGGGTTTCTTTATTTGCTGGTCAGGGCATTTGTAGAAGTACATTGTGCGCTTAAGTTTCTCTGAAAACAGATAAAGTTTAACATGTAGCCTCTGCATCTACTCACATTTAACCTCCAACCAAGCAAATAGGAAATGGAGCTGACTTTGTGTTCAGAGATAATACAGGCCAAATGCTTCTAATATTAGTTTTATGCACTTTCCTGCCTCTGAAAGGTAATGAAGATGATGCTTCTTTTTTCAAATCAGATTGATTGACGCTGATAAAAGGCAAACCAAGCCAAAATATTGTAGAGGCATCAAAGCAGAGGCATAGGTAGGGATCTTTATATCTAGTATGAATTCCAAGAGCCACCCAGACTCTTCTGGGCCTCAGAATCTCAGGTTCAAACCAAAGGAAAATAACTTCCAGCCTACTCTTTAAAGAAAGACCAATGCAAAGGATAAAATATTGTTCTACTGCAGTGCAGATTGGGAGGAAGGCTTAGAAAGAGGTTAAAAGGTCCCTGTTCCCTGCCCAGATTTAATGTAAGGCTGTATGAATCCATTGAGGGGCATAGGTGAACAGATATCTTAGGATTTATAGCTGAAAGGGATTTTGGAAAGTCATAGAAGCAGGATTTTTCTCATATATTTCTATTCAATTCAGTTAGAGTCAATGCAATTTAACAAATGTTTTATTAAATGTATATGTAATGTGGGCAGCTAGATAGATAGCACAGTGGATTGAACTCTACCAAGGAAACCCCCAAACGGGACAGAAACAGTTGGATATGACTGCAAATGAAAGCAATAATCACCTCCTGCATTGCCTCTCAATGTAGAACAACATTTCATCATTTTTTTTTGACTGTCACATAACATTGGTGGCTTACACTGAGTTTGTGCACTAAACCCCCCAAATCTTTTTTTAAGTTGCTATTTAATCATCTCTTGACTTCTGTGTTTATGAAGTTATTGTTTGAACCCACATGCAAGACTTTAATTTTAATCTTAGTTAGATTCCATTTTATTAGATTTAGTTCAGTATTCTTACCTTTTAGATCTTGACTGTCATTCAATATGTAGGTGATTCCCACTAATCTGCATCTGCAAATTTGATGAACCTGCCCTCCCTAACTCTAAGTCATTGATATAAATATTAAATGACTTAGGGATATGATCCTTGTAGCATGTTACTGGAGACCTGCCAATTTAACACTGTAACAGTTTTAAAGCCATCTTATTGTATTAGCATCTAGTTCAAATCTTCCCATCATCTCTGTAAAATTAATATGTTACTTTATGAAGTATTTAGTTATGATCTAGGCAAACTCTATAGTACTTTTTTGATTTCATAATTTAGTAATCCTGTCAAAGAAATAAATTAAGTTATTTGGGCAGGATTTATTCTTGACAAAGCCATACTAGCTTTTTGTAATTATAATTTCTTTTTCTTGATTTTTTTATTATTCATTTCTTGTATGATATTTTCTAGAATTTTCCTGGGAGTTGAAATGAAACTCAACAGTCTGTAGTTAACAATATTTTAAAATTAAGATAATAGGCACCCTTTTTCAGTCATGTGATACTTTAAAATATGAATGACAGTGGCTCAAACCAATTATTTCAAAACCCAAGGAAGTAGTTTATCATGGGCAGGTGATTCCAATTAATAAAAGGCAGTTAAGCACATACTTTCTTAACATCTCTTTACCCTTTGGTATCAACTCCCTATAAGCCACATTTGTGTTGTTGTTTCTGAAACAAAGGTCTTTCTCTTGGCAAAAACAGCAACCTTCCCCCTGTCCACAATGTATCTTAAATTAAAATTGAAGAATTCTGTCTTTCCTCTCTTGTCCATTTTTACCATTTTATTTAACCCAAACGGTAATCCTGTCTATCCTTTCTTTGATCCATATATCCACTCCCTCTTCTTCTGCCCCAACCTAGCTTAGCTTCTCCTCCCTCCTTTTTTATTTTGATATCCCTTATGGTCCTTGGCCCATTCTCAGTTTTAGCATTCTGATATTTTTTATAGGATTATGGCATGCTTTTATTTATGAACTATATTGATGCTTGCATTTGCTTCCTTTTTTTTTTCTGTACATTTGGCTTAACAAATTAAGTTGGTTGAGGAATATCCTTTACATCTGCATTGGCCTTTTAAGATAACATTTTTTTTTTTTTCTTCATTGAAACTGTGTCTCTGTATCTTCTGGGTTTCATTCCTGAGAGTTTTCCAATTTTCCTGGACTAGCTTCCCTTGTAAAATTTTAGTACATAAGATCCTATGTATATTTCCTTTTAACCCCTTTAAATCTATTTTCTGAATTCTAAGTTTCATGTCTTTTCTGTCACAAATTTTAAGATTCAGTATTTCTTTCTCTAAAATGTTTCTACCATTTCTAATCTAGCAACTGGTTTTTCCCTGTTGGTGAGAATCCAGTCCAGTAGAGTTTGGGCTTGTTAGTGTCCCCAGGTTTTAAAGAATAAAATTATCATTAAATCCTGTCAAAAAGTATTTACCTTTTCTGCTTAAGCAGAAAAAAAGCTTTAGCAGATGTCTGGATAATTGAAGCCTTCCATCACTACCATAAATCTCTTTCAGGCCGGTGGTCTGTTCCCCAAACTCATTCCTTCCTCCTCCTGCTTTTTTTTTTTTTCCATATAGGTAGTTTGTAGTTTGTTCTTGTGCGCAGTATGATTGTTTTTCCTCATTCCATTGATCTTTATCCAAGTAATTCCTACTGTGCTTCTCCTTTCTTGTTTCTGTATTTCCTCATGTGTGTATGCTTTCTTAATATACAATTTTCCCCAACCTACCATGCTTTTTATCCCTTCTGTTTCTTTTGGATCAGGCATGCCCATCCAGAACTATATTCTAGGCAAGGGTTTTATTCTATCAAGTCTCAATGATGTATACCTGAGGTCAAATTTCCCTCTTTGTATTAAGACCACTAATTAATTCTCTGGGGAAGGAAATGGCAAACCATTCTAGTATCTTTGCCAAGAAAATCCCATAATGGGGTCAAGAAGAGTTGGGTATGATTGAACAAAATTAATTGCTCTTTTTTCTTGCCTAGAGTTTTTACATTTGAATAGACATCTAATTCTATTTTTTCTTGTCTTTTGGAGTCATTGAATTCTGTTTATTATTTTTTTCCCCCAGAGAATCTGCTATTTGGATAACATTCTTTGCTTTTTGTTCTAATTTACTTATTCTCCCTCCAAGTCTTTTCTCCAGTGCTCTTATTTCATTTATAATTTCATTTTTAAAATCTTACTTAATTTTTTCCATCCACTTGTGGCCAAGAACACTTTTTTTCTTGATACTTTGCACTTTTTGTGGAGTTAATGACTTTTGGGGTTATTTTTTGGCCCAGAGAATTTCTTTGTTGTGTTCAATGTCTTCTACTTGTTCACATTTTCAAATACTATCAATTCTTGTTTTTGGAATTTGCTTCTGTGAAAGGCTTTAGATTGGAAGATTGCTGCTTCTTTACCCTTGTTTATTCTGATTTCACTGGCAGAATCCCTTTTCAAATCCCAATAGTCTTCTTGTTTCCTTTCTGTGAAATTCTTTTGCTAGATGAAGGTACTCAGATTAGAATCAGAAAACCTAGTATTGGATTATTGCTCTACTATTTTACTTCCCTTTTGACTTTGGGCACTTCATTAGAAAGGCATACATAGTATACTTTACTATAGTGGTTATCAGGTTAAATTCAACAATAGGCTTTTCTAGAGTGGTTAATCAGGTTAATGAATAGCTACCTCAGTCCTTCTGAGCAAGGGTGATCAAAATTACTACTCTTCTTTCCCAGACTTTTCCTTGATAACCTCTAACCTAGTTTCTGTCTTTAATCCAAAAATAATTTTGTCTTCTAGGACAAGTAGCTGCCTTCTCCTTAAAACATCCAATGCCCTCTTTTGTTTTTTCCCATGAAGAGATTCAAATCTCTTTTTAGTTCTAAATATATTATCTTTTTCCTTCTCTTTTTCCTCTCTGTGATCTCCTTCCATTCTCAAAATTCCCCAAAAGTGTCATTTTCCCTTGACTTCTTTGTATTTTCTCTCTATTCCTTTTCAGATTCTTTCCTCTACTCCCTCACTAATAAAGTGCTGCTTCTATTCCTCTTAGTAACACTTCTTTGGTCTTTTTAGTCTAGATTTCAGAGAAGTATTTGCATTCCTCAAGGCCTGCTCTTCTAGAAGGTAGGCCAGACTACACTTGGAATATAGATAGCAATTACTTAACGAAGACAGAAATAAAAGCATCCTATAGCTAATTCATGCAAGCACTTTAAAATTCCATATGCTTGCCATACTGACTTAGCCTTGGTTTTTGAACCACCTGTGAGTTTTCTTCCCTCCCTTCATAAGAGTTCTTTCCCCACACTTATTGGTAACTACTATTCAACTAAAACCAAATTCCTTCCTTTTGCTTCAGATGTTTCATATTAAACATTTTTCCTCCAATTCATTTAATTTACCAATCGTTTACTTACCTTTCTTTACTCATCTTGCCTTGTCAATTCTCTTTTCCTTTTCCTTCTACTTGGGATCCTTTTAAAGGTCCTACTCTTTTGTCTCCCTTGAGTCAACTTAATCCAACTCCTTTTCACTAAAACTTCTTTCCCACCTGAAAATAGAACCTGGAACTGGAGATTGTTTTCCCTCTAATATCCCTCTAATTCCTGAATTTCTCTTCCCCAAATTTATATTCAATCTCTGGCTTATTCCACAAGATCATTCCTCTCCAAATCACCTTCACAATTTTTTACTTCTAATATAATTCAAGAATTCTCTTCTTTTCCTTATCCCACAGAATCCCTGAAAGAGGGCCACTTTTGGAATCAGGAACAACTACTTCAAATATTCTCTTTGACACAACCCCTGGCTGTGTGAACCTGAGTCAGTCTCTGTGCCACAGGCAAATGTCTATGATAAGTTGCAAGACAGTTTCTATCTGAGTTGGTAGAGGTATTTTCCTCACTAAGATTACCTCTTACAAATGTAAGTGCAAGTATGTATCATAGCATCATTGCTACTGAATGCAAGGCACTGTGCTGCTGGGAAGGGATACAAGGGCAAAAAGAAAATAGTCCCAGAACTGGAAGGGCTTTTAGATCTCATTGAATTTCTTGATTTTGTAGAAGAAGCTAAGACTGAGAATATGATCATAGGATCAGAGATTTAGAGCTAGAAAGGAGCTTAGAGGCCATCTGGTCCAAGCAAGCCTCTCATTTTATAGAAGAGGAAATGAGACCCAGAAAGGTCAAATGCTTTCCTCTAAGTCATACAAGTAGTCAAATGGCTGAGGGAGGTTTCCATTGGAATTTCTACACCTCTAAATCTAGTGTTCCAGTCCTTTATCTACTATGCTACTCTATTATGTGCAAGGTTAAAGGGAAATAAAACAGTAGAGCAATGATCCAGTCCCAGGTTTTCTGATTCCAATTCTAACACTTTACAATTCTACCACATTTCCTTGTTTAACCTCCTTGGTCTAGCTGCAAATACATTTACATATTTCTGCCAGGAGATGGATTATTCCAGGTTAAAAGAAAACAGCAAAAGCCAAACTCTTGTAGGTTATTTCATAAGACTGACATATTCTTGTTGGAAAAAGACTGGGGTTTTTAACCCAATCCTCTCTTAGTCAACATTGACTCAGTTTTAAAAGCACATGTAGAGACTGGAGGTCCCTAAAGATTCTTTATTTTTCTTAAAATCTCCTCTCACCTCCATGCAGCAACAGCTGGGGTTGTGTATGGTATGGTTTGGGGTTGTGTACTTATATGTAATATAAGTAATGGGGCCCAAAACTGGGGGAGATAATTGCTCCTGAAGTCATAGCCAACAGACTGTAACCTTACAAATGTGTGAGGAACAAATTTGTGTAATTCTGCTACCCAGAGAGGGAAGAGTTCCACAGGAGAGTAGAGAGGAGTGGGGATGCTGAGGGTAATAAGAGAATCAAATGAAGAGACAGTGCAGTAAGCAGGAAAGAGTCCAGACGGTACAATTCGAAAAGAGAATTAGGAAGATGATAGGACTGTCTTAAAGACCTCATTGTTGAGCTAATACCCTTTGATGGATGTAGCTTCAAGTGCACGCAGGTTTAAAAGAATTTAGTCTTGATTGCCTGTGGATTGAGAGTCACTTTTTGGGATGCCAAATGTATTTTCTTTCCCCTGGGGAGCCTTGTGCAAAGCATCAAAGAGCCTAAATTAAAGGAACTGCATTGGCTTGTGTGTGTTGATGAAATTACTATTTAAAGCCCACAGAGAACTTCAGTTTTTCAGAGGAGACGGATTAAAACTAGAAAATCACTAAGCTGGGACATATGCATAGAATCCTGGTTTGAAATGAAAGGAATATACTATGGAAAGCTTTTTTCTTTTTTTTTTCTTCTTCAGGGACCTGTAGCATTTATTATTCTCTATCCTCAGCAAAAGGATTCTGATACCATTGTTGTAACCATTCCGATACTAGATTCTATTTTCAAGGAAGGTAGAGGAATTTTGGCAGGAAATATAAAAAAGTGAAGAAAGCAATCAAGAAGATAATGTTTTAATAGGGTGGAGCATCCTATTAAATAAATAAAAATACAATATAAAAATATATAAATATATATAACAAATAAAAAAATAAAATATATAAAAATAAAAAAATAAAAATAGGTATGTATTTACTGAAGATTTTTTCTTTTTTATATATTTTTTATGAACAAAGGATTTCATTAAAGTTTCTTGAGTATGTAAAGGAATGAAAAGTATGTCTCATGAAGGAAAACTACAGAGGGATTCTAGTTCTCTTTGCATCTATCCTATATATAGCCTCAATTGGGTCTACCTATCTCTTCTTCTCCTTTTCCATTAGGTAAACTATAGACAGAAGTAGTGTAGTATAGTGGATAGAGAACCAGACTAAGAAAAATCTGAGTTAAGAGTCTCTGGCAAGTAAAGGTTATGTGACCCTGGGCTAGTCACTTAACTTAGTGCTCTGGAAAATTCTCAAAGATTATAAGGTTCAGATATGCATTGGAAGAGAGAATTTCCTCTACAGGAGTTCCCTATACCAATTAAATCACATATTGGATTAAAAAAAAATGTTCACAAAAATTTCATTAGTGATGCTGAGAAACTAGGGCTATCCTTAGGCAAAATTGTAAAATTGAATATTTTTTTTTCCTAAATCTCTCCCCCCCCTCCATCTCTGGGCTTCCTAGACTGTCTAGTATTATATTCTCTCCAAATGATATTCTAAAATTATACTGTTCTTCTCTGTCACATTTCATCATTCCTTTTACTTTGTGGGCTCATTCTGAGATAGTGCTGAGATATTAAGCGAGAGGAAAGTAGACTGCAAACTCCTTATGAAGCTGATTTTCATTTTCTCTACATCCTTACTGCTTCACACATAGTAGGACTTTTTAAACATTTAAATTGTGTAAAGCTCTGATAAATTTACTAGTCATTATGCTAAGAGCTGGGGAATGCATATAAAAAAAAAGAGACAGATCTTGTTCTCAAGGAAATTTTACTCTATTAAATTCATAAAAGGAAGCTGAAAATTGGGGGAAGGGGTGGGAGTACCTGTTTCATGGAGCCAAAGTCAAGCTAGTGGTTGATGGAGTTACCAAAAAGTTAGCTCTTTACCAAGTAAAGCTTTGGGAAGAGTTTAGTGCTTCACTTGCCAACCCTTCAGTCATCAGGGAGAAGCAACTTAGGATGAGTAGAGATGGTATGGTGTATCACAACCAGAGTCATTCTTCATGGTAATGAAATTTCAGTGATCAATTTATCCTGGGAGGTTCAATGAGAGTATATTGTTCTCTGTAGTTGAAGTCAAGCAGAGCTTCTGATGGAGAATGGAGTGAACAATTAATTCATACTAAGGCCATCATATGATTATAAAAGTGAAGGTGTCATTTCTTCAAGTAATACTTATATATTAAAAAGATAATTCCTGAAAGGAGTTCATTTGCTAATCTAAAAAAAAATTTCTAATGGTAGAATTTTATGTCTTTATCAGCAGTGGAGGAATATGAACAAGGATCATTTTTAGTAACTATCAAGTAATACTAGGTAGATATTATGTCAAATTGATTGTAACACATAAACCAAATATTTACTTCTATAGGGGGTTAAACTATAATATTGGAACTTATGTGTCCAATAATGAAAATAAAATATTTGTCATATATAACCAGGATGATCTTTTGATTATTATTATTCATGACGGCTATAAAATATCATTAAAGATGTTTACAAAATTCATGGTAACAAATACATCTAGAAAAATTAATGACCTATGAAAAGAAATGATAGCTAAGAAATAAAAACAAATTATGGAGAAGCTGTAAGGTTGGCTGCCCTTCCTCTCCTACCCCCTGTAGTTATAGGGCTTTAATAATCAGAAGGAACATAGGGGTGAGAGAGCCAGCTAACAAGCTGAAGATTAATAATAATAATAACTGGCATTTATGTGTTGTTGTTGTTTAGTTGTTTCAGTCACATCCAACTCTTTGTGACTCCATTTGGATTTTTTTTTTTTTTTTTGGCAAAGATACTAGAATGATTTACTATTCTCTTCTGTAGCTCATTTTACAGATGAGAAAATTGAGAAAAATTGAGTTAAGTGACTTTTCGAGGGTCACAGAGATAATAACTGTCTGAGGCCATATTTGAACTCAAGAAGATGTGCTTAACTCCAGGTTCAGCACTCTACTCACTGTTCCACTAATCAGCTAGTATTTGTATGACTCTTTACATTATCTCACTGGATCCTTATATAAGATGGGATATCCCATAAAACTTCGATGAAAGCTGAGGTTTTAAGATGATAACAGTTAAAGACATGAAAATGTAAAGGGGAAAAACTTCAGATGCAAAATAAACATTCCTTAAACCTTGTATGGTCTACTTATGAAGAGGCCAGTGGGATAATAAGCTTTCTTTTGAGACTTGCCCCTAGTCACACACTTGTAAAAGATGCTCAAAAGAGTATGGAAAGTAGAGCTGATTCAATCTGGATCAATCATCCTAAATTAAGGTGGAGAGACTTTGCTGAGGTTTTAAATCTAGAAGGATAATCTGGACAGGACTGAACAGGACCTTTCCCACTTCCTGCCTAGAGGTGATAATCCTTAGACAAATCCAAGAAAAAGGCTCCTGTAATGTTTAACTATGGGCAATATAGTATTCTAGCTCAAAATCGTGCTATAATGAATGGTTAGGAGAGTCAATGGTTAAAGTAGAACAGAGTATATTGTTGTTCAGTCATGTCCAATTATTTGTGACTCCATTTGGGGTTTTCTTGGCAAAAATACTGGAATAATTTTTCCATTTTCTTCTCCAGCTCATTTTACAGATGAGGAAACTGAGGCAGACAGGGTTAAGATACTTGCCCAGATTTGAACTTAGGAAGATAAATCTTCCTGACTTCAGGTCTACCACTCTATCCATTTCACCATCAAGTTGCCCCTGGAGCAAAAGTGTAGTTGCCCATCAAAAAGTACGCTCAGGGAGCCCAGCAGTTTGATTCATCCAGCAAAGAAGTACACCCTGAGAAAGGATCAGTAGCTGAGCAACCTCCTAAATCCATATGACAGCCACTGTCCAGGTGCAGGACAAACTGCATATACAAGTCTAGCAGCATCTGAGGCCATGGAGAAGCCAGAGCAAAAGTTAAGTGACCTGTTTGACTCAGCCCAGGAGTAGATTGGCCCATCTGACTACCATACTGTGACCTATGAAGAGCAAATCTGACTGAACTGCCATCTGTTCAGCAGAGCTCACACTCTACTGAGAAACTCCTTCATTACTGATACCCTAACTATGGGAAACTGGGAAAAACCTCTGGAAAAAGAAAGAACATTAGGTTTCTTTAATTGTGTAGTTGTGAGTTTCTTTGGCCACAAGTATTTTCCCATTGTGTTTTTAGTTCATACTATTCTTCTGTCCACAGACCATATGTATATTTGTGTTAATGTCAAATGCACACTATTTTATGGAGAACTCACACAAGATAAATGCTCACTAGTGGTTAGAAGAAGTATGATAAGGACATTTTCAAGGTATCTCTGAAGAATTTTAATATTGAGGATGAGACAGAGGATATGCTGGTACATAATGCACTGCACTCCATAAGCAAAGAAGAATAGTAGAAGCCCAAGAGAAACATAGGTTGATGGAATCCAGAGCCACCTCCACCCGAAATGGATCACTTGGGTCCAACTTGAGATAGAGTCTTCTGACAGTTGAACACACTGTAATCTGACCTCAACATCATGATGTTATTGGTCTTCTTTGAAAATGAATGATGACTACTCACTTCTCTGATTGGCTAAAATGACAGGAAAAGATAATCAAGAACGTTGGAGGGGATGTGGGAAAACTAGGACACTGATACATTGTTGGTGGAACTGTGAAAGGATCTAACCCTTCTGGACAGCAATATGGAACTATGCCCAAAGGGCTTCTGGATTAAAGTGGCTTTCCCTGGCTATTCTTTCCTCTATGTATGTTGTTTCTTCTACTATCATATAAGTTCCTTGATGGCAGAGACTCTCTTTGCTTTGATATTTGTTATTTCCAGCACTTAAAATAGTGCTTGGCATATCATACAGTTAAGTACCTAATAAATCTTTTTCATCTTGTTCACATGCAAACTGTGATTCTTTGATCCAGCAGTGTCTCTCTAGTGCCTGCATCCCAAAGAGATAAAAAAAAGGAAAAGCAACATTTTTGATATGTGCAAAAATGTTTGTAGCAGTCCTTTTTTTAGTGGTAAGAAACTGGAAACTGACTAGATGCCCATCAGTTGGAGAATGGTTGAATAAGTTATGGTATATGAATGATATGGAATATTATTGTTCTATAAGTAAACAGTATGATGATCTCAGAAATGCCTGGAGATATTTACATGAACTGATGCTGAGTGAAGTGAGCAGAACCAAGAGAACATTTTATATAACTACAACAGTATTATGTGATGATCAGCTGTGATGCACTGGCTCTTTTCAATAGCAAGATGACTCAAGACAATTCCAATAGATTTGTGATGGAGAGAGCCATTTGCATTCAGAAAGAGGACTGTGGGACTGATTGTGGATCACATTAGTATTTTAACTTTTTTTGTGCAAGGATGAATGTTGAAAACTATACATATATTTTGAAAATTAAAAGCTATTTAAAAAAGAAGAAAATGAAGGATGAACAATGTATGTGTATTTGCAGAAGGGTGTTAACGCTGCTGTTTATTGAAATGCTTTGTAATTACTGGATTTTTTTTTAGATGTCTCTGTTAAATAACTGAATCTAATGACTGACTGTTAAGGGAAGGCACTTTTGTGGGGGTTTGTAATCTGATATTATTAGGAGAGCTACTTTCAGGGTTACTTCCAGAATCCTGAAAGTGGTAGCTATGATCCTTATGGAAACACAGTCCCTACTATTAGTGGATTGGACAAGGCACCCCTGTTGTAAGCATTACACTTACAACAATTCTGTGAACTAAATACTATACATATTATCAACCCAATTTTCCAGGTGGGGAAAATGAGAATGAAAGCAATTATTCCTTATGGCTTCACTAATCATCCCAATAACCTTCTGGATTAAAGTGGCTTTCCCTGGCTATTCTTTCCTCTACTATTATTCTTATCTTCTATTATCATTAAGATCTTTGATGTGAGAGAGACTTTCTTTGCTTTGTTATTTGTTATTTCCACCACTTTGAATGGAGCTTGGCATATCATACAATTAAGTACCTAATAAATCTTTTTCATCTTGTTCATTTCATCTTGTTCACATGTTCATTTACTCAATGATTTGCCCAGTCTTGAAGTTAGAAGATATCTAAAATTCAAACCATGTCTTCCTGATCCTAAGTCTTAATTTCTATGACCACAATGTTTCTTAGGTCACTGAACATGTAGTTACTGGATTTTTGGGCAAGTCAGAGAAAAAAATGCTGTGTAACCCAGAAAAGGTACAGGAAAATATAGGGGTCAGAGATCAACAACAAAACAAGTATTAGGAATCCAGGGAGAATCTACAAATGATTGAGAACAAGTTAGACATCAAGTTTAGCCTGCAGAGAAAATATAATGGCAAAAAAAAGATTTGGACTTAATTTGCTTGGCTCCAGAGCTAGATTTCCACTAATTGGTGGAAGTTGTAGGAAGGCAAATGTCAGTTCTCCATGGAGAAAAATGTTCCAATAGTTGGAGCAATCAAAAAACCAAAAGAGGCTTATTTAGGAAGTTGGAGTAGAGTTCTTCATGCAAAGGTTGGGTTATCATTTGTCAGGAGGGTTATAATGGGTAATCCTTTTACATGTGGTTTGGACAACATTCTTCTAACATACCTTCTCAAATGAAGTTCTTTGATTCTACGATCAGAGATTTAGAAAGATCAGGTGTCAGAGGTCAGGGCCACAAGGTTCCCAAATTTAGGGGATTATGGAGGAGGAGTCAAGTATGGCAACTTTCTAAAGGGAGGATGTTGCCTGGCTGAGACCAAGGTATTCTACTCCAAGAATTTATCTAGCTTCCTAATATTGTTAATTGGTTCTGTGAAGGGCTGACAGCTTGGTAGGTGGGTATGAAGGGAGTGCTGATACTCAAGCATGAGATGGAATCCTTTCTCTTTGGTTATGAGGTTTTAATGATATTATTTTAAAACCATATTGGCCCAGATAACATTTTATATAGTGCTGAATCTGTAATCAGAAAGCCAGGGGTTCAAATCTAGCCTCATTTACTGGCTTTGTGAAACTGGGTAAGGTGTTCAATCTCTTCCTGATTCAGTTTCCCTTTCTATAAAAAGAGGATAAGACAAATAGCAGCCACCTGCTAAGGCTCCTTTGAGAATCAAATAACATAATATTTGTAAAGTGTTTTGCACACATTAAAGCACTATACAAATGTTATTTGTCATTATTAATTATGATGATGACAATGATAATGCTAAAGAAAATAGCAGCTAAGATAGTAGATAAAGGTCTGGCCTTGGAATTAGTAAGACTTGGCTTCAAGTTCTGTCTTAAACTTGTACTGACTCTGTTGCCCTGAGAAAGTCATTTAACTTCTCAGTTAAATATCATATATTTAATTACATTTTACATATTTGCTTACATTAACATTTTGCTGTATATATTTTTATAGATGCTTATCTCCCCCTTGGAATGTGAGTTCATTTTGGGTAGGGACTATTTCAATATTTATATTTGTATCCTCAGCATAGTTCTTGGCAAGTACTTAATAAATATATGCTGGTTGATTAATCCTTCAGTTTTCTCAGCTGGGAGTTCTTTATACTAATGAAACTGCAGGCTCAACCTCTATCGTACCCTTTAGGGTAGGCCCTAATAAAAACAGTATTTATGTAGCTTCCTTCCCCTTCTAAAATGCTTTTGTCTATACTGTCTCATTTTCTAATGTATATAATGTATAGCTTGGGCACACCTGGTCCCACAGCTGCCTAGTCGGAGAAGTGGAAATGATTGAACTTGAGAAAAGTCCTAACTTAGCTGTGACTGCAGATGGATTCTGACAAGAGGCCGGGGCAGGAAAGGCAGCTCTGACTGTGTTCTGTTTCTGGCAGTCACCTTTTAGGTGCTTAGTTTTAAAATATAATAAAGTCTTTGGCACTTCTTTTTCATACTTAATTTTAGGCAACAGATTGAGTTCTCTAGGGACAGGATGAACTACCTTAGAACAGCAAATTCACTATTAGGAGAAATCATTCAGTATTAGTTGACCAGCATGTGCAGAGGTTTGTACAAGGTGCTGTGTGCAGGACTAAGGGAAAACTCCACAACAAAAAACATCTGCTTCGGGCAAAATGATATAACTCTATGTGTGTGTCTTTTTGTATGTCTTAATATAGACTTTGGGAGGTTGGGAATATCCAAGTGTCAGTAGAAAAAGTAGTAATCTCTCTTATCTGTCTTGGGGAAAAGTCTAAGGGGCACCAAATTTGAGTTTAGGACCCCTCCTCACAGCCCTGGGCAATGGCTCATACTTTTATAAAGAAAAATTACATGGCTGGGAAGTACAGCCTCCACTGGACAAAATGTGCCACAAATTGGAATTGGATAGAGGAAAAAAGGCACCAAATTAGCTTTATTGAGTAGGGGGCACTCGAACAATGCAGGGGTGGGCTGGGAGATGAAACACGGGCAGTTCATTGATGCTTCAGAGTTAAGCACATGCTTAAAGCTGGGTAGGCTTCTGTAGGGTTCTTATCTGGGCCAAGCAGGACCAGGCATTGAGGGTGGCAAGGAATGGGACACTCTTAGCTGGGATACATATGATGTGATCTGGGAAGTGGGGCAAGCACCAAAAGCTGGGATTCCATCATGTGAAGAATTCACAATAGACATTCTCTTTGGCAAAAGGTAGATTTATTCAGAGAAATAGGTTATAGACAAAATGAAGGGATACAGTAAACACCAGGAATGGTAAATGTGAAAAGGAGTGGGAGAGCATATGAAAGATAAGTTCCTCAATGGAACTCACAATTATTCAGTAAAAAGGGAATATTCCATGAGACTGGGGTATGCCCTTAGCTGGCAAGCCAAAGGAGAAGTGGGGTTGGGAAGCATAGTGGAGTTAGAAGAGATACCTATGGGGGAGGAGAGGTGAGGAGAAAGACACCAAGGAGGCAGAATGCTGTGGCAGACTGACCCAAAGGAGGGAAGTAGCCCCGGGATGGCCTACAAGTAGATTTTATAAGGAAAATTTGATTTCAGGGACATGACTTTGATTTCTTACAGAGGGTGGGTCTCAGGAGTTTGACATAACTTGGATTTCAGACTGGTTCACCTCCCTAAAGGGTGGGACCGTAAAACTAAACTGATCTCTATCAGAGCTTTCCACCTGCTTGCCTCAGGGATCAATTTTTTAGTTTCTTTTGGTCTAAAACACCATTCAGGATTTCATCATGTTTAGGGCAGACTCAAGCCAGGGAATAGATGGGAAAATTGACAGTTAAATGATATTCAAACTCCACTCTGGTGGGAAAAGGGGTTTGCAATTAATGCAAACCTTATTTTGAAAGTGTAACTCAAGGTTGTTTTTTTTTTTAATTATTTGTATTATTTTTTTTTTTAAGCTTTCTGGGGACTTCTTTGAACAGTATATCGAAGAAGTTGCTTTATTCCTTACTGTGTGTTTTTGTGTATAACTTTTACTAGGATGAAGTAATAAGCTTCAAATCTCATCTGGCCCAAATCAATTTGGCAGAAAAATCTTAAATAATTTTGGGGAAAATAAATGAAGGCTTAAAAATTTAAGCTGTTGATGAAGCAAATTTCTTTTTTGTTTCTATGTGTGAAAACTTTTGTTTTTTTATCATCAAATTATTAGGTTAGATTTTGCAGTAAGAGGAAATGGACCTTTGAAAAGTTAAAAAAAAAAAAACTTTTGCAGAACACACTAATCAATGTCAACATCATCATACCAAGAGTATTTGCTATTTGCTACTTAAGGAGCTGATTTGGGGATAGCAGTGGAGGACTACATTTTTATTTTTAAATGCTATGTGATTTTGTTGGAAAATAATATAAATCAAAACTATAAGATAGTAGATAACATTAAGTGGTAAAATACATATGAATGAGAATCAATAACTACAATGCGTTACCAGAGCAAAGGCCATGGGTGATAATAGAAAAGAGATAAAGGGAGTTAAAGAGAATCAGGCGTGGAAAGGGAGAGGTGGAGCTGGCTTCTTAACATAGGGATTTTCCTTTGTGATTACTGTAGAGAGTCAGTTGGGAGCAGTAGATTGAGTTCTGTGTTTGGAAGTCCAGAAGTTATTTCTAGAATTGCTGTTGACCTGCTTATGATGATAGACAGTTCATTTTACTGGTTTACCTTTCTTTCTCCCCTTCTTCACTTCGTGGTGTAAAATCTAGATTCTATTTCTTTTTAATGAATGAGTGTGGGGAGTTTCTAAGGGCAAATCTGGTATTCCCCTTGTGCTGTCACCATATTATTGGCAATATGCTCGAATCTTGTATATTTCTTCCTTAGGAAAAAAGATTCATCACTTCTAATTAAGATATGTAATACTGGAGACAGAATTAAATGATTCATAGCATTAGTCAATTGTATAAAGATGTTGATTAGAAATAGTTTAAAAATAGTTTTGATTTAATAGTTTTAGTTTACCCAGGACAGGGTTGGAAGTGCAAAGATGCACTGCTTATTACCTGTGTAACCTTGAACACATCACTTAACACTATTTGGCCTTAATTGGACTATAGATTTAGAGCAGAATCAGAATTTGTAGGCCATATAATCTCACCTTTTATTTTATAGATGGGGAAATAGGCAAATAGAGATTAAGTGTCCAGTCCAAAGACATATAGATAGTAAGTGACAAAACTAAGCTTTTAACCAAAGTCTTCTGACTCCAAATCCAAGGCCCTTTCCTCTCTTCCATCTGTAAAAGGAAAAAAAGAAAATTGTATTATCTCATGATCCTTTTATTATATGTACTTTTTAATTTGTAAGTTCTTTTGTGCTATATTGTTTAATTTGCAAACTGTGCTTATAATACTGTACAAAATAGATCTACTCAAGTCATATTACCTGAGGTAGATCATTGAATGGTCAGTGAAACATTATAAACTGTGTGGCTTTTCAAAGAGGATGCTAAAATTTATGACCCCTGAAATTGAAGATTGAAAGTATTTATTTTTAAAACCAGAGGTATAGTTTTTCATGTAGAAAGAAATGGTAGTTTTTACATGTTTTATTATGTAACCAGAAATATTTTAAGTACTACAGTTCACTTCAGAATCCCTGTGACCCAGAACAGCTTGCATATTCTCAAATGAGTTATAAATTCTCCTGGAATGTCCTCATTGCCAAATGAAATGGCAATGAAGGTTAATAAGGAAGATTTAGTTGAAGAGTAGTTGAAAAATGAATAAAGGTGCCTGAAAACTATCAGAAAAGAACACTCTTTTAATATTCTTAACATGGCCAAAGTTTAAGAACAAGGAACTTGGTCAAGAAACAAAACTAAGGCCATTAAAAGAAAATTGTGTTTTGGCCAAGTGGGTGGAACAGGAAATAGTTATTTAGTTACTACTAAATGTGAATTTATTCATCTTTTGTCTTTCATTTGAAAAAAACATGAAAGGCTCTCACCTGTTTAGCTGTGGTTGAACACCTGTGAGATGATGAAAAATAGAAAATATTTCAGAATCAAAACATGGGAAGGAGTTTGGAGACCATCTAATTCAACTTCTTCATTTTATCTAAGAAGAAATTGAGGATTAGAAAACAATTAAGTGTTATATAAGTTATCTAAGTGTCACAGTTAAAAATGGTAGATTTTTTCATTCTTGTTGGTTATGGGTTTGACTTTAGGCATTCCTATAATGAATTATGGTACTTGGGACAAAGGCAAGCTATCTTGTGATAGAGATAGGGAAGGGGAATATTCTCTAAGATATCTATTATATTCCAGCTCCTATGCTAGGCACTTAAACCCCAAATTATCTCCTTTAATTCTCACATTAATCCTATGAGATAGGTACTATTACTATCTTCATTTTAGAATTGAGAAAACTCAGTGATCTGCCCAGGGACACTATGCTAGTAAGTAAATGAGGATAGATTTTAAACTCAAGTCTTCCTGACTCAAGCCTCACTTTTTCATCCATTGTACCACCAACTCCTAATACAGAAAAGATTAATACAGGATAGACTACAAGATCATTAGTAGGAAAGGAAAAAAATAGTGAGGAACTTCCTTGTAGTAGAGAAAGTCTTCAAGATCCTTTATTGCATCATGCATAATATTTGTGTGAATCATCAGTGATAGATGCAATTAGAATAAGGTGGTCTTTCTTCAGGTCTATACCTCCCATAGCATAACTGATGTCCTTTGAATCCAAAATACTTATGTCAAGGAAGTTAATGTTAGGGTATGGGTAGAGGACTATCCCACAGTCATAGAAAAGGGTACCTGGTTCTGAGAGATAAGTCTATCAGTAGGGATTTGTGGGCAGACTAGTTAACTGAATGAGGAGAGGAGGTCAGTAATACATAGGTGAAGTGGGGTCCATACTTATCCCCTGCCTGTCCCTATATGATATTCTTTTGGTTTCCATATCTTAGGTGATTTCCCTTTAGTTTACTTGCAAAATTCTAGCTTCAGATTAAAATGTAATTGGGAAAGATTTAATGAATTAAATAAAAATACAACAAAGATAATGTTATTTTTTGATTTTCAAAGTCAATATGGGGTTTCCAGGGATCTGTTTCTATTTGAGTTTAACACAGTTGGTAAGATTCATGGGATTGTAGAATCTTTAAGGGAGTTACTTGCAATATAGCTGTGAATCCCAAAAAAGAAATGCTAAAAAGGAATGTTTTTGAAATGTACAGCTAGAATGGAGTACTGAAGAAAATTTATGAAGTGTATTTGGATCACAAGAGATTAAGGCTAAGGGGACTGGAAGATTTGCCTACATTAGGCAAATGATCTGGGGACAAAACTCTTGGTAAATTGGCTATTTTTACATCTGATACACAAAGTTTAAATGTATGGGATTACTAATTGGGGTAGGAATTGGCACCTATCCAAATTTCATTTTGAGGATAAAGAATTTGGTCTGCCCTAGTTCTGATTCTGGGCTTAGACTACTCCTGTTTTATTGAAGCTTTAGGGAATTATGGCATCATTCCAAGATATTTACAATCCAGATTATATCATTCTAGAAGTTCTGGTGATCCTGGAAGCCAGTGTAAACAATGATTACAACAATGTAAAGAATGACAACATTTGTTATTTTCAGTTGTCTGACTCTGTGACCCCAACTGTAAGTTTTCTTGGCCAAGATACTGCAGTGGTTTGCCACTTCCTTCTCCAACTTACTTTACACAAAAAGGCAGAAAATTTTGACTTAAATGTAACAGACAATACTGGTGCCAAATTATTAAGATTAAAACACAAATCTTTTCTTTTTACAAGAGATAGGGATTTAACTTTTGATTTCACTGGTAAGGAGTTTATGAATTTTTCTGTGAAACGAGTCTTTGATTGTTGCTAAGAGATTGTTAGCTAGAGTGAAGTCAAACTCAAATAGAAATGGGCCACTGATCCACACATAAGGATTCCAGCAGGGTGACATATTGACTTAATTTTAAAATGTAATATTATCGATGTATTTTATTATTATTATTGTAATATTATCTATTGTATTTTAGTTTACTTTTGCTTACTTTGGTAAATATTTTTCAATTATCTTTTAATCATGTTTAGGAGGCAAGGGATCCATGAGGTAAATTATTAATATCTTTTGGTCTAGAGTACTGATAGATTAAGTGACTTGTCCAAGCTCATAGAGCTAGCATGTGTCAGAAGTAGGGCTTGAATTCTAGTCTTTCTGACTTTGAGGCTGATTCTCTGGTGAGGTCACATTGCTTCTCTTCCTACCCCCTCTCCACATCCTTTCCTCCTCTTCCTTTTTCTTCTCCTTTCCTCCTCCTCCCTCTTCTCCTTCTCCTCTTCTTCCTTTTCCTTCTTCTCCTCCTTCAATTAATTAGTAAGCAACTAAAATGGAAAGTGATATGTAACATCAGTCAATTTATTCTAGACAAATTTGCTTATTTTTTTTCCAGGAAATATGCTTAAAAAGGGAAGGGGATTGTTTGAGTATTTGTTGGAAAATGTCTATTGTTATCCAAAAATTCTCAACTAAAAGAAATGAATTCTAATGGAATTTTTGCCTTAGCAGAAAGCCAAACAAGGGGAATCTTTTCATAAGACTTCAGATGGTAAGAGTCTTCATATACTAGTTCATGCAATATCTTCTACAACATCCCAGAAAGGAGCTTTTAGTCTCTAATTGAAAAGCATCAATAATAGGGAATTTGGTACCCCCAAGTCCCCGAGTTCTACTTTTGGATAGCTCTAATTTTCAGAGAGTTTTCCTTATGAGACAAAAATCTGTTTCTTTGCAAATTCTACTTATTGCTTCTGGTTCTGCCCCCTGTTGCTGAGCAGAAAAAAAATATATATGTATATGTATATATAATACTTTTCCAATATTTGAAAATAGCTGTCTTGTTCCTCCATGCCCCTTCCCCCCTTTTCAAAGTTAAACATCCTCACTTCCTTCAAATGATCCTTGTCTGGCTTTGTTTTCAAGTTTCTTCACTATTCTGATTACTCTATTCTCAACATCCTACAGCTTTTCAGTGTCCTCAATAAAGTATGGCATTCATAATGGAATATAATAGTCTGGAAATGATCTGACCTGGGTAAAATAGATCTTGATCTACTAATTTGCTTATAGTATGACACTTTATGTTTAAATTATGAACAAACTTTGAACTTATCTTGATATAGGGTGGTAGATGTTAGTTAGTATTTAATTTATGCCATACCATTTTCCAATTTTCCCAGCAATTTTTGTTAAATTGTGGTTCGTATCCCAGAAGTTAGAGTCTTTGGATTTATCAAACTCTAGAATACTATAGTTATCATTAACTA
Organism: Myrmecobius fasciatus; assembly: GCA_023553655.1. Classification (NCBI taxonomy): domain Eukaryota; kingdom Metazoa; phylum Chordata; class Mammalia; order Dasyuromorphia; family Myrmecobiidae; genus Myrmecobius; species Myrmecobius fasciatus. Next base: position 300,066 of record JAJPUD010000947.1, read on the forward strand.
TTGTGTCTTGTCAACCTAACCTATTTCACTGATTCTGTACTGTATTTCTTAGTACCAAATGGTTCTGATACCCACCTCTTTATATACAATTTAGGTCTGATCTAGGGAGATCACCTCCCTTTGAATTTTTTTCCCCATTAATTGCCTTGATATTCTTGACTTTTTGTTCTTCCAGATAAATTTTGTTATTATTTTTTTCTAACTCTAAAGTAATTTTTTCCCAGTTTGACACTGAATTGCCATTTTTATTGTATTAACTTGGCCTATCCATGAGCAACTGATGTTTTTCTAATTGTTTAGATATAACTTTATTTGTGTGAAAAGTGTTTTGTAGTTGTATTCATATAGTTCCTGGCTTTATCTTTGCAGGTAGACTTCCAAATGTTTTATATTGTCTACAGTTATTTTATTTTATTTTTTACAAATGAATTGATAAGATTTTATTTATTTAAGATATTACTTATGATGTGAAGGGGCTGAGCCTGTCTTGTAGGAAAAACAAAGCAAAACAACAAGGTATATCAATGCTCTGAGATATAGAAAATTTAAAAGAAAAAATGTTAGCATGTTGGGATTTGAATTTCAGTCTTCTGAATCCCAATGCACTTTGACTCCTTCTATTTCAATGCTGTTTCCAAGTGAACGATGCTTCCTCTACTCCTTTAAGATGTGAAAATAAATTTCCATTTATGGTCATGATGCTTCTTCAGTTTTATGTGTCTGCTAATGGCTCGTTTCTGGATTCCTCAATAGAGAACATGAAAATGTTATGTTGTGGTCCACATTTCACATCCCTCTCTCTGGGTGTATATGGCTCTCTTCACCGAACAATTGGAACTGGTTTGAAGCATTTCATTGTTGGAGAGAGTCATGTCCATTAGAATTGATCCTCATATAGTATGGTTGTTGCCATGAATAATGATCTCCTGGTTCTGCTCACTTCACTGAGCATCAGTTCATGCAAGTCTCTCCAGGCCTCTCTGAAATCGTCCTGCTGGTCATTTCTTACAGAGCAATAATATTCCATAACATTCATATACCATAATTTATTAGCCACTCTCCAATTGATGGGCATCCATTCAGTTTCCAGTTTCTAGCCACTACAAAAAGGGCTGCCACAAACATTCTTGCAAATGTGGGGCCCTTTCCTTCTTTTATGATTTCTTTGGGATATAAGCCCAATAGAAATGCTGCTGGGTCAAAGGGTATGCACAGTTTGATAACTTTTTGAGCATAGCTCCAAATTGCTCTCCAGAATGGCTGGATCCGTTCACAGCTCCACCAACAATGCATCAGTGTCCTAGTCTTCCCACATGCCCTCCAACATTCATCTTTATCTTTTCCTGTCATTTTAGCCAATCTGACAGGTGTGTAGTGGTACCTCAGAGTTGTCTTAATTTGCATTTCTCTGATCAATAGTGATTTGGAGCACCTTTTCATATGATTATAGTTTTAATTTCATCATCTGAAAATTGTCTGTTCATATCCTTTGACCATTTATCAATTAGAGAATGGCTTGAATTCTTATAAATATGAGGCAATTCTCTATGTATCTTAGAGATGAGACATTTAGCAGAACCCTTAAATGTAAAGATGATTTCCCAATTTGATGCTTCCCTCCTAATCTTGTCTGCATTAGTTTTGTTTGTACAGAAACTTTTTAACTTAACATAATCAAAATTATCTATCTGGTGTTCAAATAAGAGTTCCAGATCTTCTTTGAACATAGATTTATTCCTTCTCCACAGGTCTGAGAGGTAAACTATCCTATGTTCCTCTAATTTGGTTATAATATCACTCTTTATATCTAGATCATGAACCCATTTAGATCTTACCTTGGTGTGCGGTGTTAGGTGTGGGTCCAGCCTTAATTTCTTCCACACTAGTTTCAAATTTTCCCAGCAGTTTTTGCCGAATAGTGAGTACTTATCCCAAAAGCTGGGGTCCTTGGGTTTATCAAACACTAAATTGCTAACATTATTACCTAGCTTGTCCTGATATCCTATCCTATGCCACTGATCGACTGCTCTATTTCTCAGCCAGTACCAAATGGTTTTGATGACCGCTGCTTTATAATATAGTTTTAGATCTGATACAGCAAGGCCACCTTCATCTGTCTTTTTTGTTCATTAATTCCCTTGAAATTCTTGACCTTTTGTTCTTCCAAATGAAC
>JAJPUD010000947.1:313518-362955 GCA_023553655.1 Myrmecobius fasciatus
GTCAAAATGATTTTCCTAAAGTGTAGATCTTACCATATCATCTGTCTACTCAATAAACTCCAGTGGTTCATTATCACCTCAAAGATAAAATATAAAATCCTCTGTTTGGCCTTCAAAACTCTTCATAATCTAGTGCCCTGCCCCAGTTTTTCCATACATTGTATCTGGCCTCTATAACACTGGCATCCTTGCTATTCCTCAAACAAGAGCTTCCATCTTTTGACTCTGGGCATATTCACCAACCGTCTGCCATACATATCCCCTTTCTCAGTTACTTTCAATTACAGGTTAAAATCTCGCTTTCTACAGAAAGCCTTTCTTTTAATCTCTCAATTCTAGATCTGAAGCTCTGTTGATTACTTCTTATTCATCTTCTATATAGCATATTTATAGTTATTTGTATATTGTCTCTCCTACATATTGTGAACTTCTTGAGGCAAGGTTAGTCTTTGCTTTTCTTTGTATCTTCAATGTTGAGCACACCAGCCCTTTAAAAAATGATTACTGACTTTTTAAAAAATGATTCATGTCAGTGTGCAAATAGGGTAGAAAGAAAAGTGTGCATAAGGGTACCTAACAAATAGGAATCAGTAATTTAGTAATGCGTTAAAAAAAAAAAAGAGAGAGAGCAATATGATACTGAGATATATCAATTGGTCTATAGAATGTAGTACCTAAGAGATGGAGGATTATCTGATTTAACTGATCTTTGGTAAGAACCTTAGAGGATCATAGAATTATTGAACTTGAGAGTTGTAGATCAGCAAGTTCTCATTTTACAGATGAGGAAAGTCAGTTCCTTTTTAAAGGTTTCCGTCCTAACTAAAGAAAAACCTGATTGGGTTTAGTTAAGAGCCACATAGGTGAGTAACTCATCAGTTGATATGATTTGGTGAAGCTAATATTAAAGGCTAATTTAATAGCTGTCTCCAATTACTCTACTAACAACTACCTGTTTTAACTGTCTGTCGGAAAACTAAAAAAGGAAATAGGCTTTAGTGTGAGTAAAAGTAATTTAGTCTAGACAGAAAGGAAGTGTTCTGATGGTTGTGAGAGTTGTTAAACATTGGTTTAGGCCCCAGCAAAGGTGGAATGATCTCTCTTCTGAAGCTCTTTAAAAATAGGATAGATTATTATCTGCTGGAATGACTTGTATGGTACTTGCCTGAAGGCCTCTCTCTGTGTGGGGGATGGATTAGATGACCTTTCCAGTCATTTTCTGACCCAGTGATTGCTAATCTTCCTGTGTTCTCTTATATCTAATTTTCAAAGGGACATCTGTAGCTTAACCTGATCAGTCACTTCAGGGATGCTAACCTAAGAGTGTGTCTGGAGTTAGAAAGAGGGAAATAAGAAATTCAGTAACTGCAAAGAGAAATATAATCTGTTGTAGATGAAATTTGCTTGAAGAAAAAAAGCACAAACTAGCTTAAATTACAAATATCTGAAATGCTGTTGAACATTTGAATAGACAAGCTTTCTAGAGCCAAAGGAATGATTTATTAATGATGACATTTCATATACATTATGAGGAGAGTGGCAGGTATTTTTGGTCAGGGAAACTGCCTATTACACTTCAAATGCTGCCATATATACAGGTATTTAAACACTCATGAGACTAATTTTATTGGCAACTAAAGTAATTAGACCCATGTCCCAGCCTGCACTTAATATGAATTAAAAATCATTCAGAAGAACTCACTTTCCAGGAATGGTCAAAATTTAAAGTGATTTGTGACTTCTTTTATATAACATCTGATAATGGTAAGAATTTGTTTTACATTTCATTATTTGGGAATAGGGTTTGCATATACTTGAAGGTTAAAATAGTTGCTCTCTGTCTCTCTTTTTTTTAATTGTTCTTTTTCCTATCTCCATCTTAGTTTTAGAGCCTGTGTGATGCAAGGCTATTGAGATAGACAAATTAATAATTTATTACATAATCTCTGTGGGTGAGGCTCTGTGCTAAATTGAAGATTTGCAAAGAAGCAAGGCAGTTCCTGTCCTCAAGCGGATTATATCAAACTAAGTGAAAACAGCACATAAAGCTAAGATAGAAAACTGGGGAGGGAAAGGGGTTTTCTGGAAAGTGATATGCACACCTTTAAGATAAAGTGAAAGATCTCTTATGCCCAGGAGGAGAATGACCAGAAGGTGGAAGGAAGAAAACAGTTATAAGTACAGTATATTTATTATATGCCAGACACTGTGGTAAGTGTGAAATTTACAAGCAAAAGGAAGGCAGCCCTAGCCATTACCATTCTAAAAAAAAGGCAAAAAGAACCTGAAAAGGTGGGGAAAGAGGGATGAAGGCAAAAAAGTGGGATCACCATTCATTGTGAATTGATACAACCATTTTGGAGAGCAATCTGGAATTATACCCAGAGTTATTAAACTAAAACCCATTGACCTAGCAGTAGCACTAACTCGATCTATTTCTGATAATTGGGGAAAAAAGAAAAGAACTTATAGGTTCTAAGACATTTATAGTAGCCCTCTTTGTGTTAGCAAAGAATTGTAAATTACAAGGATGCCCATCAATTAGGGAATGGCTGAACAAATTGTATAATATGATGGTGAGGAAATATTACTATGTTATAAGAAATTATGAGCTCAATGATTTTAGGGGAATAAAAACTTAGAAAGACTTGCATGAAATGATGAAGAGTAAAATGAGAGAACCAAAAGAACATTGTATACAGTAAAAGTGATACTGTTTTAAGAATGACTTCGAGCAAATAAGTTATTTTGACTATTATAGAAATCCAAATTAACTATAAAGGACATATGAAGAAAGACACTATCTATATCCAGAGAAAGAACCAATAAATAGAAGTTTATATAGAATAATTTTATACATATATAACCATTTGTGTCTAAAGGTATCCACCTTTAGGGTAGAGAGAAGAAAAAGAAAGATAATTTTGTTGTATATTTGAAAGGAGTAGCAAGTTGTAGACTTAGTTTCATATGCAATCATCTTTCTAATTGTACTTTGTTATAGAAATGCTTGTTTTATTCCATGAATTAAAATTTTTTTAAAAGAGTAGGGAAGGGGAGTAAGGTGAATATATTTGCAAAGAGGCATAGTTTTGAAATCTGAAATGTCAGACTCAAGCCTGAGAAAGAAATGAAGGTGGATGGCATGTTTATTCACAAAATGGAGAACTTGGCAATAGAGTAATAGTGCCTTGTAGAGAGATATTCTAGTGTTAGAAGTCCCAAGTGAATTACTAAAAGTCACAGGATAAAGAGGACCTAGATGAGAAAAATTCCTGGGTTAGACAGCATCAGAGGCCTAGTTTTGAAGTCTGGAAAGGTTGGGAGTAGGACTAGAGGATAATGAAGAATATATGTGGGTTGGAAGAACACAAACAATTCTTTCTGAGTATTTGATATTTCTTTTCTGTTAATCCTTTCAAGTGGAAATTCAAAAAAACCTATAAGTATTTGGACATTGTATCCTTCTAAAGCTGAGATTCCTGGAGGTTTGCTTTGATTTGTTGATAAGCTTTTGTTCCTCCTAAATAGCTCATTCTATAGCATAATTGGATGGCAGAAAAGTCTTTATTTTGGAAAACTGCACCATGAACAATCTATTTCTACAGAAAAATCTGCTCATTCATCAATCCAGGAACATTAGTACCACAGATGTGCTTATGAAATTATTTTAAAAAGGTGAGAAGTTGGACCCAAGGAAAGTTTCATAACATTCCAGGCAGTTTTGGGAGTAGGAGAGGAGCACTGAATTCAGAAATCCATTACCTGACTTAATTTGAATTTATAGTCCTTTATTAGACTACAAGGAGCAAAAGCCATAACCCAGTAGATAATATCAGAGGATAGAACAAATATTTCTTGTAAGAAGAATTGTAAGTTATCAAAAATCATATGACAATGCTCCCAAATCACTAATAAGAGAAATACAAATTAAAACAATCATGAAGTTTTTCAGGAAATTGGGAAATATTACAAAAGATGAGAATAATGTTGAAGAGGTAATGAAAAGACTTGCACAGTAATACATATTAATGGACCTGTGAACTGGTACAACCATTTTGGAAAGCAACTTGGAATTATGTAGTGAAAGTGACTAAAATGTCCATATATTTGATCCAGAGAGTCCATTGTTTGGCAGATACCCCAAGGAGATAAATGACAAAAAAAAGTTTCCATATAAACCAAAATATTTATAGTAATAATTTTTTTGTGCTAGCAAAGATTTGGAAATAAAGTAGTGCTGAAGAAAAAAGTAGTAATACTAATATTGCATTTTAAGGTTGAAATCTACAAGAAATAATTTTATTTAATTGATTATTCATCTAATATTCCAAGCATTTCTAATCCAGAGAGAGATGTTTAAACTGGCACAATCCAACATGCTCTCTACGAAGACACTCTGAATCCATGCTTGACTCCCAAGAAAAGTTTAAATAACATTTATAGAAATTTCAAGGAACAAGATAATAATATTTATCAAGACAGTTCTGGATTAATATTCTGGAAGTTGAACAAATAAATCACTATTCTGTTCTTTCTAATCCACATTCACTTGTTCTACTCATTTTCCTAAAGGAAAAAAGTTTGAAGTTTTAGACTGGAGAGATAGTATTGCCTAACATTTCTAAACTAAAAGGAAAATTTTAAATTTGTTTCCCCAATAGATATACATGGACTGGGGAATTGCTAGGCAAATTGGGGCAAGAAATAATGAAGATGAAAATAGAGTGAATCATGGAAAGACTATTTGGTCCCTTCAGGTTCTAAATCTCTAAGCCTCCTCTTTTTTGCTTTTGTGATCTTTTTATGACATTTTTATGTTTTTAAACAATATGCACTTAACTTTAAGTAGTAAAATGCCAAATAAACATACTTGCTATTCAGGTGCACTCAAAAACTGAATATATATTTTTTTGTATACTAGCTTATTAATCTTCCTGACTCCTATTCTATTTATCATTTATACATGTACATGTGACTACAATTTTTTTAAACAGTCATAGAGAGTTTAAACTGATCTTCAGTTTACTATCTTTGTTTTGTAATACTTCATATCTTTTCTTAATTTTTTCCACATTTATAATTTTTATTGTCATTACAGTATTTAATTGCATTTATATATGATATATTACATACCAGCTGTTAGATATGTAATGTTGATTACTTCTGATTGCTATTTCTGATTGCATATGCATACATACATATTGCATATATATATACATGCATAAATATACACACATATGAATTTACAGGATATCCCAAAAGTCTCAGGCACTTTTAAGCTTTAGAGAGTTATGGTATAAGTAAGTTAGTTATGGTATATTGGTATATGGTATAAGTAGAGTTATGGTATATTTTCAGTAACAAGATTATTGCATTAAAAGATATGATTATTTTTGTAATTCTTATTGAAGGTTGCCTTTTGAAAAGATAACTATTTATAGTACTTACCCCAGAAGGTCATTGTGAGGATTAAATGAGATAATATATGTTAAGCACTTTGTAAATATTAAAAAATTAGACAATATTATCATTATAATTTAGATGATAATGACAGATACAAATAATATAAAATAAAATTTTAATAAACATTAAAATTTAGATTATAATGATAAATTATAATTTTTATAATTTGGAGTTCTATCATCTATATATCAGTATTTCTTAACAATTTTCCAAGAAGTAAGTCACTTATTTAAACTTAATAAATCAAAATTTTTTTTTTGCCATTTAAGTTAGTATAAAGAGCTATCATAAACTTATTTTAATCGCCAGTTTTCTGATTATTGATAAGGCTGATCATTTACAAATGTTTATGATATATATATAGATATATATCTATATATAGATATATATGTATCATATAAATATATGATACATATATATCTATATATAGATATATATCTATATATATATGTCATCCATTATAAATTGTATGTTCATAGCATTTGATCATAGGTCCAGTTGATGACTTGTATTTCCCTTGGATTTTTGTGTCAGAAGATCATAGATTTAGAGCTGGAAGGGATCTTAGAGGCAAGTGTTCTCATTTTACAGATGAGAAAACTGAGGTCCAAAGAAATTAAGTGATCTTTCTGTGTTACTCAATTAATAAATGTGTGGTATGGAATTGAATCCAGGTTTTCTGCTGCTATATTTGTTTCAAGTATTATCCTTTTTATATTTATTATAATGTTATTCTTGTGGAGAAATTTTAATTTTATATATAATTATAAATACTTTTACTGTATTTATTTTTTTATTGGAGAATTCTCTCTACCTTCAAATATTAGTAATATTAGTAATTGATGTCAAACCAATGGTCTTAAAGAGTTATTTATGTAAGTCACCTGACATTGAGCGCTCCAGCCAACTTTAAAATATATACTTTTTATTTCCTATGATGTTTTTGTTTTGAACATATCCACCATAACTTTATTTGGAATTTATTTAAAATGTGTCTTCATTTTTGATCTTCTTTTTCTTTTTCTCTTAATTTTTTTTTTTTTAAACAAGGGATTGTTCTCTGGGGGAGGGGGAAGAGGGTAGGGCATGTGGAAAATCTAGGTGATACGAAAACAAAAATATCAATAAAATATATTCGAATTAAAAAATATATTTTCTCTTTGGAGTTTAGGTAAATAGATTATTACTTGTTCTTATTTTTAAATAAAATAATTAGGGGCAGTTAGATGGTAAAATGACATTGGCCCTGGAGTTAGGAGGACCTGAGTTCAAGTTTAACTTCAGACACTTAAAACTAGCTGTATTAAGTCACTGTGGGCAAGTCACTTAATCCCAATTGCCTCAAACACACATACACAAAACAAAAACAAAAAACAAAACACAAAACAAAAGGGAATGACAAAGGAAATAATTAGAATTTAATGGTTAAGATTTTTATGACTATAATGGTTAAGATTTTAATTATTTTTATGGTTTAAGATTTAATGGTTAAGTGAGGATTTAAATTTAATTTTTATTGTATAACTAGTCAGCTTTTACCCCCCAAATTTATTATGTAATGTAGAAAACCTTTTTATTATCTGTTTATGAAAGACTAATCTTTTGTATATTTTTGGTTTAATTTCTGAAATTTCTATCATTCTTATTTTTTGTCTAGTACCTGCTGTTTTAATGATAACTGCTTTATTAATATGTTTTAGAGACCAAATTCACTTTCGTCAGCTTTAAAAAATGTAATACTTGTTATATTTTCCTCTTTAACATGTGTTTTCATTATGATTTCATCTAGTTCTATTTTTTTATTTATTAATACTTTTTATTTGCAAAACAGATGTATGGGTAATTCCTAAACATTAACCCTTACAAAGCTTTCTGTTACAAATTTTTCCCCCCTACTCCCCACCCCTCTCCTAGATGGCAGGATATCCACTACATGATAATTATGTTACAATACTTAAGAAATCGAATATATGTATAATTATTACATCATGTTTTGTGCAGGAGAAATCATATCTACAAGAAAGAATAATCTGATAAAGGAAATACAATGAAAGCAAACCTCAATAGAGAACATGAAAATGTTATGTTGTGGTCCACATTTCACATCCCTCTCTCTGGGTGTATATGGCCCTCTTCACCGAACAATTGGAACTGGTTTGAAGCATTTCATTGTTGAAGAGAGTCATGTCCATTAGAACTGATCCTCATATAGTACTGTTGTTGCTGTGAATAATGATCTCCTGGTTCTGCTCATCTCACTCAGCATCAGTTCATGCAAGTCTCTCCAGGCCTCTCTGAAATCATCCTGCTGGTTGTTTCTTACAGAGCAATAATATTCCATAACATTCATATACTATAATTTATTCAGCCACTCTCCAATTGACGGGCATGCATTCAGTTTCCAGTTTCTAGCCACTACAAAAAGGGCTGCCACAAACATTCTTGCACATGTGAGGCCCTTTCCTTCCTTTATGATTTCTTTGGGATATAAGCCCAATAGAAACACTGCTGGGTCAAAGGGTATGCACAGTTTGATAACTTTTTGAGCATAGCTCCAAATTGCTTTCCAGAATGGCTGGATCCGTTCACAGCTCCACCAACAATGCATCAGTGTCCCAGTCTTCCCACATGTCCCCCAACATTCATCTTTATCTTTTTCTGTCATTTTAGCCAATCTGACAGGTGTGTAGTGGTACCTCAGAGTTGTCTTAATTTGCATTTCTTTGATCAATAGTGATTTGGAGCACCTTTTCATATGATTATAAATAGTTTTAATTTCATCATCTGAAAATTGTCTATTCATATCCTTTGACCATTTATCAATTGGAGAATGGCTTGACTTCTTATAAATATGAGACAATTCTCTATATATCTTAGAGATGAGACCTTTATCAGAACCCTTAAATGTAAAGATGATTTCCCAATTTGATGCTTCCCTCCTAATCTTGTCTGCATTAGTTTTGTTTGTACAGAAACTTTTTAACTTAATATAATCAAAATTATCTATCTGGTGTTCAATTAAGAGTTCCAGATCTTCTTTGGACATAAATTTATTCCATCTCCACAGGTCTGAGAGGTAAACTGTCCTATGTTCCTCTAATTTGGTTATAATATCACTCTTTATATCTAGATCATGAACCCATTTAGATCTTATCTTGGTGTGTGGTGTTAGGTGTGGGTCCAGCCTTAATTTCTTCCACACTAGTTTCCAATTTTCCCAGCAGTTTCATCTAGTTCTATTTTTAAAAGTTCTATTTTGATGGCTTTTACAAAAACTAATATTTCATTAAATCTATGAGCTACTTGAAAGAATATATGCCTCTTTTAAAAGAGAGGGAGAGAAAAAAGCCAAAGATGAGAATATGGTTTCAAGCCCTGGTGACAAGGCAAATTGTTGTGTCTTAAAACACTGCATTAAAAGAAATGGAAGACTGAGAAGTGATATGATAGTAATAGCTAACATTTACATATATAAATATGTATATATATGTAAAGCATTCTGTAAGCCATTAAATCCTGTACACTGTCACCTAATTTTGCAAAGTCCTTTACAAATATTATGTCACAATTTAACCCTCACAACAACTCTATAAGGTAGATTCTAGAATTATCATCATTTTATAGGTGAAATAATTGAGGTAGAGAGGTTAAATGATTTGCTCAGATTCACACAATTAATAACAGAAACAGCTGAATGATACAATGGAATGGAGCATTAGATATAAAGTAAGGAAGGCCTGAGTTCAAATTTGCTATCAAACATGTAACAGCTGTGTGACCCTACCCAAGACATTTAATCTCTATTTGCCTTGCTCTCCTCCACTATAAAATGGGATAATTAAAGGACCTCACTTAGTTTTATTGTAAGGATCAACTGAGATAATAATTGTAAAATGTTTAGCATGGTGCCTGACATAGAGTAGGTAGTTAATTAATGCTTATTTTCTTCCTTTCTTTCTTTCTTCCAAGTAAGTGTCTGAGGTAGAATTTAAACACAGATCTTCCTGAATTTAAGACCTGATTTCTATTTACTTCATTATTTAACTGCTGTTCTATTAACATCTCCTAACCAACTTGCATCTCATTTCCCTCTTTTGTAATGTCAGTTACCTAAACTCTCTGAAGTTCAGTTTTTTCATCTGTAACAGTAATAACTGTTTTTAATTTAACTACTATTTAATAATATTGACAACAAAAATAACTATTACCTATAGTACAGGTGATGGTAAAGATTAATTGAGATATTGTATGCAAAACACTTGGCAAATCTTAAGACGATAAATATCAGCTATTATGCTTTCTTGTATGGGAGAGTTATAAAAAGATTTAAAGATCAGACAAGATGAGAAGCAATGGGGTTGGTGATTTGCAATGATGGAAGAATTATCTACACTGATGGAAGTAGGGTTTCATTGAATTTTTAAAATATATCAGTACATTGTTCTGATATAGGTAATGTTGCCTTGCTTATGAATTATTTGGTATAGGTATTTTTTTTCCATTTGGAGAGTTAAGTTCCTTTTAGTTAAAAAACATGTGTCTTATTTGTTTGTATCTCCCATTAGGGCTAAGCAAATTTCAGAGTGTTCAAAAAAGACTTGTTGGCTGACCTGCTTTATACTTCTTTTAAAATATTGTTGGTAAGCCTTATCTCTATGAGGCAGTCTGGTGGAATGAAAAGATTACTAGGTCAGGAGCCTGATGACCTGGCTTAAAACTCAAGCTTTGTTTCTTTCTACTGATGTGACATAACCACATTTGGCTTCAGTTATCTTGTCAGTAAAATCTGGGGCTTGGATGAGATTATCCCTCATGTCCCTTCGATCTCAAAAGCAGCCTTTTGACGAGTAGTTATTTTCATTCTCCTGAAAAGAATAATATATGTAAAATATTCTTTAAGCCATTAAATCCTGTACACGTCACCTAGTAGAGTCATTATGATCATATTTTCTTCATAGGAATTATAATTTTTCCCCCTTAAGCTTAAGTTTTTAAAACTCTTAGGTTTCCTTCTAATGTTTTAGCCTAGGTTAAGAGTAGCAAGATTTAGTATTAAGTATTTAGTATTAAATTTAATATTTAACTTGGTTTGTTACCCATTGTGAGACATTGATTGCTATAAAAAATCATCTTAGAATTTTATTGTTATTAGGAGCCTAAATAATGTACAGTGTAAAATTATGGTGATTATTCTTCTTTATGGAATAGGCCTTGATATAAGATAATAATGTTGTACTTCATTTGAGGGAGATAAGTTGTTGAACAATTTGTGTAAAGATGCTCGTCTTAAAAGGTGATTGCATTTTCCTCACATCCAGCACAGTGAACAGGATGTTGAACTTGGAATCAGAAAGAATTGAGTTAAAATTCTGTCTCGGGAACTTAATAGCTGTGAGGCTCTGAGAAAGTTACTCTCTAGTATTCTGTTACCTTATCTGAAAAATGAGGTTAATAATAGCATCTACCTCACAGGATTGTTTTAGAGATTAAAATAAGATTATATGTATATAAAGTGTTTTTATTAATTTAAATACTTTATATAACTATTATTTATAAAGTATACCTCCTAAGATTAGCAGCATGGTAAGACTTTTGTGTTCTGTCTCTTTAGAGCAGATGTTCTTAATCCTTTTGGTTTTATGGACCCCTCTGGAACTCTGGTGAAATTTATGGACCCCTTTTCAAGATAATGTTTTTAAATTCAAATAATACACAGGATCATAACTGAAATCAATTATATTGAAATAGTTGTCAAAATATTAAAAAAGGAAATTCATTAATCCCATGAAATCTATCCATGGACCCTGGATTATGAACACTTGTTCTAGAGCAGAAGTGTTAAACATATAGCTTGAGTGGCATGCAGCCAACCACATTCCTCAATGGGGTCAAATCAGATTAAAATAGAATTGGGAGATATTTAAGAAAATTTAAAAAATAGACTAGAACTCATATTGTTAATGTGTGGTTTTCTCAATCAATATGAAGGCTGCAGGAATCCTTATGAACCAGTGGCCTGGTTTCTATTTGAATCTGACACTACTGATGTGGAGAATGTGTAAACTAAAAGAAGGGCTGATAACTTCTTTTTTTTTTTTTTTTTTATAAAGCTTTTTATTTACAAAACATATGAGTGATTTTTCTCCATTGACCTTTGCAAAAACTTTTTTTTTCCCAAGCTTTTCCCCTCCTTCCTCCCACCCCCCCACCCCTAGATGATAGGTAATCTAATACATGCTAAATAGGATAAATTATATGACAAATACAATACATGTATACATATCTATACAGTTATCTTACTGCACAAGAAACATCAGATCTAGAAAGAGAAGAAGAAAAAACAACCTAAGAAGGAAAACAAAATGCATGGAAATATTCACAGAAAGTGTTAAAATGCTGTGTTGTGGTTCACACTCAGTTCCCTCAGGCCTCTCTGGATGTGTATGACTATCTTCATCGCTGAAAAATAGGAACTGGTTTGAATAATATCATTGTTGAAGAGAACCATGTCCATCAGAATTGATCATCATGTAATACTGTTGTTGCTGTGTATAATGTTCTTCTGGTTCTGCTGATTTCACTCAGCATCAGTTCATGCAAGTCTCTCCAGGCCTCTCTGAAATCGTCCTGCTGGTCGTTTCTTACAGAACAATAATATTCCATAACATTCATATACCATAATTTATTCAGCCATTCTCCAATTGAAGGGCATCTATTCAATTTCCAGTTTCTAGCCACTACAAAAAGGGCTGCCACAAACATTTTTGCACATGTGGGTCCCTTTCCCTCCTTTAAAATCTCTTTGGGATATAGGCCCAGTAGAAACACTGCTGGGTCAAAGGGTATGCACAGTTTGATAACTTTTTGAGCACAGTTCCAAATTGCTCTCCAGAATGGTTGGATCCGTTCACAGTTCCACCAACAATGTATCAGTGTCCCAGTTTTCCCACATCCCCTCCAACAGGAGTCATTATCATTTCCTGTCATTTTAAAAGGGCTGATAACTTCTTTACAAAATCCTATGATATCAGGGCCTTCTATACAATTTTTAGGCTTTTCTTAGTCTAAAATCTACAGATTATTCCATAGATGTGTAAGAAATAATAACAGCACTGATATATTTCAGCTATGTCTGTAGCTTCCTCAATGTGGGTACACCCTGCTGTGGTGTACCCTTTTCTTCTTAACCTGTTTGACTCTCATCTTGATCTTCCAATAAATTCTCAATCTGTCATCCATCCCATATGTAAAGGGTCTTTCTCTAGCTTTTTTGATTCATCATAGCTATCAGTGGAATATCCAGACTGATTACTGATTATTTTGTCCTCTTAATGTATGACAGACCCACCAATTTCTCAGATGATACATATTTTTTGATAATACCCTTAATATTTTGTTCATAATTCTTTTTTGGCAAAGTATTATAACAGTTTTTGCTCACTATGAATTTCTCTCTTGCTCTTTGGGTGATCGGCAAATTAAATCCTTCAGAGTCTGCAGGTCATTCTATGCTTCATGACCATATTGTATCACCAGAAGAATATTAATAGGTAATAAATAAATAATTTAATAACTATTAAATAAACATAACAAATATTATTTATTTAGTTAATAACATAAATATTGGAAAGGTAATAATAAAAACATATTTATAATAGTGCTTTAAGGTTTATAAAATCTACTTTAATTCCTTGAATATTATTATTACTATTTTTAACAGATGAAGAAACTGAAGTTCAAAAGACTTATGCAACCTTCTCTAGGTTGTTTAGCTAGTAAGTGTGAGATCTGGGATTTGAGTCTAGGAAGAACTGGGATTGTCCACTAAAATAATCCAACTTTAAATATTGTCTTACTTTTCCTCAAACAACTGACCACACTGTTTAAGAATCATTTCTCTTATATTACAAGATCATAGATTGAGAAATTGAAGGCTATCTACTTTCACCCATTCATTTTAACAGATGGGGAAAATTGAGGCTTAATATGTTTAAATGACCAGTACAATATTACAAGAAAGTCATGGACAGGATTTTACCCTAAAATTTTTGACTCCAAGTCCAGGACTATTTTCAGTGTGCTACAGCTCTGTCTCCTTTTTAAGAAGGTAGATGAAATAGTGCTAGTTAATAACTCAGTGTTTAAAGATATAAGTTTTGGTACATTGAAAAGCATATCACTGTGGAATGCACCAAATTTGGGATATAGTAATTTAGGAAATAATAATTTCAGTCATATTTAGTCAGAAATCCCCAGATAGTACGACTATTACAATTCATTTACATTGAAACTGGTTGGTTAGGTTTTTTTTTTAGGTTTCATCTATAAATGAGAAAAAGTTGTAACTGGACGGCTTCCTTTAAAATACTGTCTGATTAGCTGGTTTTGTAAAACCTCAGAGTGAGGAACTACACACACTTTCAATTCTAGGCTTAAAACTTTCCCTACCTGTTTTATTATTTTTTCACCCTCACATACTGTGTATTCAATAAGCTATTACTGAACTAAATGTAATGACCAAATACCACACACTATAAAGCAGCATTACAAATTATACCATAAGGTGAATTTTATGCCTCCATAAAGTCCTTTAACAATGGCTTTTTATCCTATTTGAGATTTTTTAAAAAAACAAGTTTTAGTCATTTATTTCTGTGTTTCATGTTTTTAATTTTTAAATAGCTTAGTTGGCTTTCCTATTTCTGAAAAATTTAACACTTTAAAATGTGAGAAAGTATTGACCAAATTTGTTTATTATATGCAAGACTCTTTAGCCCTGATGTGAAACAAACAAATGGCACACATGCTTCTTTTAGAAGGAACCTGGTGTTTTTGCAATGGATGTTTTTAGAATTCATAAGATCTTAGATTTAGAGCTAGAAAGAGAATTAAAGGCCATCAAGCTCAACCTTTATATTTTACAGATGAAGAAACTGAGGCTTATGAAGTTTACTTGCTTCACCCAGGGTCATATAGCTAATAAATAAATCTTACTCTGAGGTGAAATTTGAACTTACTTTGTCCTGACTCCAACTCCAGCAGCTGATGCACTCTGACTTTCTTGGTTTCTCCATGCCTTAGATAGAGAAAATGACTATATGTTGTTTAGTTTTTGGATTACTCCTCAAAAACTGACCAATTAAGGTTGCATAGAAAGCCCCAGAATGCCATATTGAGGTCATGATATTCTCTTTGGTTTGTTTTGCTTTCTGTTTGCACTGGACTTCATACCTCTTATTTATACTTCTCGCATTCAGCATTATAGCTTTTCTCTCCAATGGTTTGTATTCATAGGGTAGCATGAGTAATAGAGAAAGGAAGGATGAGAAAGAGACACTAAATGAAGGAATGGCTAAGGAAGAATCTATTCTGGGCCAATATACAAAATGCTAAAAGGGAGTGGTTGAATATATATTAATGATCTTGACTCTTGGCAAGATGTCTACTCAGAAAATAGCTTACTTTACTCTGTGATGAGGATGTTGAACAAGTTACAGCTCAGGGTTTTACTTCATTTTCCTTTTAAATTAGTCTCTACAAACTCTTTCCCTCATCTCCTTTCAGGATCCTATTATAAGATCAGAGGGCTTCACATCTATTTCATTCTCTGCAATATTTTTTTTCCTCTGGACTTTTGGTCACTTGGTGCATTGAGTTTCTGTGCCCAAGTTAGCAAAACTTAGGGGATCTGTAAGAAATTCTAAAGCTTCTCTCAATAAGGGAATGATGCACTGAGGAAATAACTATTCCCCTTTTCTTCAATCTCTTTTTCCAATTCTTTTTGGAAGATGAAATCAAGGCCTTTAATAATAATGTGCTACCCTATTTAATAATGAGAATTCCTGCCTTCAAAAAGCATATATTGCATTAAGGATATAACATATGCATATCAAAATAGATATGGAACACATATAAAGTATATACAAATCAACTTGGGGATGTGAGAGGTATTAGGGATATCAGGAAATAATTTTAGAGTGAGATTGGAGAAACTGGGAGGTATCAATGAGGGCACTATGTAAAAAGTAACCTTGAACTGATCCTTGAAGAAACTAGGGATTTCAAAAAGTAGAGATGTAGAGGGAGTGAATTTTAAGCATGGGGAAAGGCTTGGAGATGGGACTTGGAATTTTGTTTGTGAGGAATAACAAGGAGCTCCACAGAGTGGGGTTGAACCACAGAGTAAATAAAGAATAATAATTTATAATAAATGACTTATTAAAAAAGTGTTTACAGATATACAAAATATTAGAAAATGTGATAAATATAATAATAAAATATGTGTTTATGTTTTTATGTGAACATATATGTGTATATGTATATATGGGCATATTTGTGGGCAATAGGGAAGCAGCAAGGAGATAGGAAGCAATTAAAAATTAATGAGAGGGTGCTGGAAAAGATGTGATGGAGTGGGATCATTTGTGCATTTAGCGACCCGGGCTTCATGTGAGACGGGTGAAAGAGGAAATAGTAGTGGAAAGCAACTGGATGAAATGAAGAAGGAAGAAGGGGCAATTCTTGGTGAATGATCTCAATTTTTTCAGTGTCATAGGAGTCAAAGTTTCAGAATTTAGATTGGAGCACAGAGATTTTTTGCTTATATAAAATTAAAATTTTTTAAAAATAATGTATTAAAATTAGAAGGGAAACATAATTGGGAAGAAGTCTTTGCAACAAATTTCTGAAAAGTTTCATTTTCAAGATATATAAGGAACTGATTTAAATTAAGTCATTTTCAATTGGTAAATGGTCAATAGATATAAATAGCTTTCAAAAGAAGAAACCTAAGCTATCAACAATCAATTATATAATGGAATGTTCTAAATCATTAATAGAGAGATGCAAATTGAGGCAACTTTGAAGTTCTTTCTGATACTTCTTGGACTGGCAAAGATGATAAAAGAAGAAAATGACAAATGTTGGAGGAGTTATGAAAAGATAAGTAGATTGATGCACTTCTGGTGGAATTAGGGACTGGTCTACCCAGTTTGGAAAGCAATTCTGGAACCATCCCTACAAAGTTACCAAAAATATGCCTAGCTTTTGAACTAGCTAAACCACTACTAGGCTCATGCCCTAAAAAAATTTTAAAAAGGAGAAAAGAGATCTATATGTACAAAAGTATTGATAGGAATTAACAATAGCTACATCCTTCACAGGTTCTAGGACCCTTTGAAGTTTTTTATTTTTTTTCCCCCTTCTATTTTACAGTGACAGTATTACAGATCCCATTTCATTGTAGGCTTATATAATCTTTGAAAAGCTTGACTTCCCCTCACTAACAGCTGTTATAATATCTCTACCAGTTATTGAAGAGTACTCTTTAAAAGCTACAACTTTGGCATGTTTCCTTGGAGTAATATATTAAAAATCTTAGAAATAAAAACACAAGGGAGAGCAATAAAACCCTTGTATTTGGTCTAAAATCCAGTACTGCTTTGACAGAGTGTTAACTAAATATAATTTCATCTGCTCCAGGTCAAACTTTCTGGGTTAGCCTAGTGTCAATGAAAACACACAAATACAAATGTTACTGCCACAAAATAAAACCTTATCAAATTATTTTTTGTGAGTCACACATCACTGCAACTCATCAATGTAGAGAACTCATTTCAGCGATTCAACTCAACAAGACATCTAGGATTTATCATCTGACAGTTTTATAGTGTGAGTGCTTAAATGACTTATTCACATTCATATAATCAGCAGCTCTCACAGTTAGAATTTGAATTTGCTTTACTAATGGCATGGCTGGCCAATTGGCTGCTAGACCAGGTTGCCCCAAACTTAGATATGTCATTGGCATTAATTACAGTACCTTCAAATTGTCTTTTTCTTTTTTTTTTAAGTGAATAGAATAAAAGCATCTTAGGAAATTCTATTTAAAGATAAACAGTATTTATTAAATTTATGAAATTACTCAGTAAATACTCAGTATTATGGAATCCCTAATGGATTGAAAGTTATAATAGACTTTGGCTTGGCCTGAGTAAGTGTTTTGTGTCAGACATATTTTTAAAATAGTATTTTATTTTTTTATGAATACATGTAAAGATAGTTTTCAATATTTATTTTTGTAAATCTTTGTGTTTTAAATTTTTCTCCCCTTTCCCTTTACTTCCCTCTCTCTAAAACAGCAAAGAATCTGATATAGATTAAATATGTGCTATCTTTTTAAACATATTTCCATGTTTGTCATGTTGGGTAAGAAAAATCAGATAAAAGGGAAAAAACCCAAGAAGAAAAAAACAAGCAAACAAACAAAAAAGGTGAAAATACTATGCTTTGATCCACATTTGATCTCCATAATACTCTCTGTAGCTGTGATTAGCATTTACTATTGAAAGTCTATTGGACTTGCCTTGAATCACTGCATTATTGAGAAGAGCCAAGTCCATCACAGTTGATTGTCACATAATCTTGTTGTTACTGTGTAAAATGTTCTTTTGGTTTTATTTTCTTCACTCAGCATCAATTCATGTAGGGCAGAGTTTTCTAAAATCAGCCTGCATCATTTCTTATAGAACGATAATATTCCATTACCTTCATATACCGTTATTCATCCATTCCCATATGATGGGCATCCACTCAATTTTTAGTTCCTTGCTACTACGAAAAAGAGCTGCTACAAACATTTTTTGTACATATGTGTTCTTTTCCCTTTTTAATTATCTCTTTGGGATATAGACCCAGGAATGAGACTGATGGATCAAAGAATATGGACAGTTTTATAGTCCTTTGGGCATACTTCCAAATTGTTCTCCAGAATGGTTGGATCATTTCATAACTCCACTATCAATGCACTGGTGTTCCAGTTTTCCCACATCTCCTCCAACATTTAGCATGATCTTGTCCTATTATCTTAGCCAATCTGATAGATATGAGGTGGTACCTCAGAGTTTTCTTAATTTGCATTTCTCTAATCAATAGTGATTTCTGCTTCTGATATATTATGTGACTGTGGGTAAATTGCTTAAACTCTCTGTGCCTTATTCAACTATCAGATTGTAAATTGAAGAAATTGAAGAACCATTACTGATTTGTAGAAAGAATTTCTGTGCCTGTCAGTTCCCTAAATCAATATACACAGTTACAGGTTCAGTACAAATTACCAATAGAAAAACAAATCCAACTTTAAAAAAACAAACAAACAAAACAAAAAAAAAACCAAACTCCCAAAACAAGAAAACAGCAACACAAACAAAACAAAACAAAACAGTGTTCATAAGTTTTCTTCATTTGGTGGATAGGCTACAAACTCAGCAATCCTAGAAATGAATGCCATAATAGGATGGAGAAACGATGCTCAACATAGGAGGAAACTGGAGGCTCTTTCCTACAGATTTTTTATGCCAGGAAAATCTCAGATACTAATCTATGTCTCCAGAATGGAGGTTCTCCAAATTCTTTAAAATATTGCCGAAGGTAAAAGAAGCCTGGCTTGGCTTCTAGTATCAAGAACATTGGATTGGTGACACTACATTATACCCTGGCACACAATACCCCTGTGATGGAAGTGAGCCAATTGCTTATGGCAGAGTATGACTCTTGTGAAATTTTAGGGTCCTATTTACTTTGATTCATTGAGAGATGACTAGTTTCAGGATCCTCTCTGGTTGCTTTGGAACTGGTCCATTTACTATTGGTTTCTTGGAAATTGGTTATTGACTCAGTCATATTTTTTCTGTTGTAGTATCTGGGATCAAAATTGGAAGTCATCAAGTTTACATTGATCAGTTCTGAAAAGTCCAATAAAGTAATCTTTCACCAATAGACCTTGACAATCAGAGGTTCAGGGACTTTTCAACATTGGAAAGATTTTATTGAAAATGTATTTTGTCTTAAGCCAAAGATAGTCTGTCTTGAAAATTAACTCAAGGACCACTGGGACAGTAATACTAACAAGAGGGTATTTCTCCTTCATGTTGTACATTTACTGTGAGAATTTTAATATTAGTGCTTATTCAATTCAATTTAACAAACATTTGTCAAGATGCTACTATATGCCTTAACATCTAAGTGGGACAATAGTTAAAGTGCTAGGCCTGAAGTTAGAAAGACTCTTCTTCCTAAATTTAAACAAATCTGGCCCCAGACACTTACTAGCTATATGACTCTGAACAAGTAATTTCACCCTGTTTGCCTCTCTTTTCTCATCTTTAAAAGGAGCTGGAGAAGGAAATGGTAAACCACTCCAGTATCTTTATCAAGGAAATCCCAAATGAGTAAGAGTTAAATATAGCTGAAAAATGACTCATTAGGTATATGAAGGCAAAAATGAAACATTCCCTATTCTAAAGGATCTTACCTTCTACTGGAGGAGTACACAATGCACATGAACACATATATATGTATGTATATGGATATCTATATCTATATATGCTATAAACAGAATACATATAAAGAAATATTAGGGTGAGAAGAGTAGTGGTGGGTGGATGGACCTAACAATTGGGAAGATTAGGAAAGGTCTGCTTTAGGGGATGGCAAAGATTCCATGACACAGCCACAGAAAGAAATTTTCATAGTTATGAGGTTTAACCAATACAAAAACAGAGATTGAAGATGGAATGGTGAGGAAATGCAATTTCATATTTGGAAGTAACAATAATATTGTTGGAACACAGAACACACACAAAAAAAGTAATATGATCAATCTATAAAATTTGTGAGAGGTTTTAAATGCCAGGCAGATGAGCTTGTTTTATACAGAAAGCAATAGGAAACACATTCAAACTTTTTGAGCAAGAGATGGATATGATTAGGTTGGGCTTTAAAAAATATCAGTTTGGTAGTATGTAGAATAAGGACTGTATAAGAGAGAAACTGGATTTAGGGAGATTAGTTAGGAGTATATTGCAATAACATAGGCAAAAAGTCATGAAAACATGAGTTGGTATGGTGGTTGTATGGATGGAGAGATAACAGAACAAATGCAATTGATATTATAGAGGTAAATGGTAGAACTTGGCAATGGAGAGAATATTGGAATGAGGGAGAATAAAGAATCAACAAGTATTTCAAAAATACCTATATGTGCTGGGTACTGTGCTTTGTGCTAGGAATAAGATTCAGTGAAAGAAGCAATTCTTACTCTTAAAGAACTTACTTTCTAATAAAGGAGACAATAAGGATATACTTAAACATATGTATGTATATGCTTAATATATATAATATGTATAATGAAGAACAGAATATTATCTAATTATATATTATCTAATATATAATCTAACATTTAATTGTTATATAACATGTATAACCAAGAGAATAAAATAAATTAAAATGTTTAATTATAAGGTAATTTGAAATGGACGATATTTGTAGTAAAGTGGATCAGTCAAAGCTTCTTGTAGAAGGTGCTATGTGAACTGTATTTTGAAGGAAGGGATAATTATATGAGGTAGAGGTGAGGAGGGAATACATGTCAGGAATAGGATCAACTATTGCAAAGTCATAGATATCATAGATGAAGAATTGTCTATGAAGAACAAAGGAAGGTCAGTTTAACTGGATTGAAGAGTATGTGAGGGGGAGTGTTGTATAATGAACCTGGAAAGATAAAATGGGGTGGGCAATGTGTGAAAACCTTTAAAATTGAAGTAGAGGAGTTGATATTTCATTCTAGGGACAATTGGAAGTGTGCAATGTGTGTATGTGTGTGTGTGTGTGTGTGTGTGTGTGTGTGTGCTTGCAGGAGACTGTGGAAGGCTTCCCAAATGCTAACTGGAACAAAGAAATGGATTGAGGAACTGGTTTACATGTTTCATGGTTTCCCGTCTTTAGTTTAACCATACCAGGAACTATGAAATGCTTTCTCCATTTCAGATGCCTATGTCTGTTAGGTGCTTGCTCCTGAAGTTACTCTGCTGGGAAGAAATGAATAAAATTGCATTCACTCAGGAATGGGTGATGAGATTGGTTTTCTAATGCTTTACTCTGAAATTTTTTCTCGATTAAATATTGTACTATTTAATCTATGGTCCTTGCCTGGACTGCTAGCATTGTAAAAACTGAATTTCTTTGATCTTATAAATTAATGGATTTAAAAACTGAATGGGGACACAGTAAGCCAAGATAAGTGATTTACCAGAGAAGGTAAACTATAAATTGAAAATATTCCTGATGTCTGAGCCCTAATCTATGTGAATCAAGAGATGACTAACAGACAGAGGACATTTATTATTTTTACATGGATTATCTCATCTCCAGATTAACTAGGGAGTGAGGAAGTTTTTGGTCACAGCAGTCATCAAAGACCATTTATTAAGGAATGTATGTATTACATTCTATGACAGTAGAAAGAGTACTCTCACTAACAATATTATATGTCCTTGAAGAATTCAAGCATTTTGGAGTAATTTTGACAATCAGGCAAGAAGCTTCTACTCTTAGCTAGTGAAAATATCCTTAGCTAAAAAAACATTGACTATGTCTTGAAGGTAAGCATTTTCAATGCTTCTTTATGCTCTCTCATATTGCTTAGTCTGCTATATGATTTTTTTCAGTGTATGACAATGATTCATATCATCCATGTCCAAATTGGGTAACTAGTTAAGAGTTCTGATTTAAGATAGTGTATCTGTTGTGGTTTCAAAAAGTAGCAAGCAGTAACATGAGGTAGTAGAAACATGCCACACTCAAAATCCAAAATATGAGGTAATATTTATAAAGTGCTTAGCACAGTTCCAGGCAAATAGTAGGTGCTTAATAAATGCTTGTTTCCTTCCTCCTTCTTCCCTCTCTTCCTTCTTTCCTTTCTCTTAACCTCCCTTCTTTATTTCTTCTCTTCCTTCCCTCCCTTCCTCCCTTTTTCTCTTCCTCCCTCTTTTCTTCTCTCCTTTCTTCTTTCTCTCCTAACTTCTCTGACCATCATTTTCCTTATGTGTAAAATAAGAGTTTTGAACTAGATGAATTAGATTTTAAGATTCTGCAGACATCAAATTAGCAAGATGAGGTAATTGACTAGATATGTAAGTTGAAGAAGAGAGGAGTCAAAGATAGGACCAAATTTTCAAGCATCACAGACTGATTGAATAATAGTGCACAGATAGAAATAGGGAAGTCAGAAGATATTAGAGGTTTAGGGAGGAAGCTATTAATGTCGGATTGGGCATGTTGATATGGACAAACTGGTAAAGCTTTTCTAAGGAGGTGGTTTGAAACTCAGAAGAGAGGTTATCAACATTGCAAAATAGAAATCTAGGAGTCATGCACAGAAATAATAACTGAATTATATGTATATATAATAAAATGAATAACTGAAATAATTGAAACTGTTGGGTATGAATGGTTAAGGGAGAAAGTACAGAATGACAGAGTAAGATAGACCTTTGAGGGAATAACTACGCTTAAAGGTCAGGGAAATGATAAGATGTTGTAAAGTTATTATAAGAGATGGAAGGGAAGGCATTAAAGAGAGAGTATTTTTTTTTTTTTTTTTTGCTGAAGCAATTGGGGTTAAGTGACTTGCCCAGGGTCACACAGCTGTTACGTGTATGAGATCAGATTTGAACTCAGGTCCTCCTGACTTCAGGGCTGGTGCTCTATCCACTGCACCACCTAGCTGCCCCTAAAGAGGTAGTATTGCAGTCCATACCTTTATCAATCTGACAGTCAGGAGTCTGTCAGTAAGCAGACATTTAAATGCCTTCTCTATATCAAGCACTAATGATACAAAGAAGGATAAAAAAGATACAAAAAACAAAGAGACTCACAGTCTAATGGAAAAGACAGCATTGCAAACAGCTTTACATAAATAAGCATATTATATAAATAAATAAGCATATAAATATGCATAAATACCCTATATGTAGAAAGGTAAATTGGAAATAATAGAAGTAAGATAGTATCACTAAGGGGAATTAGGAAAATTGTCTCATAGAAGATGGGATTTTAGCTGGTCTTGGGGAGTTGCTTTGGGCTGACAATGCAATGAATGGTAAGAGTATGTTTCTCTTATTCCTATAGGATGGTAAAATTGTGAGTTCAAATCGGCAGGAAAACCAGTAAATTGTAGTATCTCTGAAGCCCATTTAGGAGACAATCTCCAGGATAAGGATTAAACATTATTAAGTATTACCAAGAGATCATAGAAGATAAGAATTTAAAAAAAATTGGATACAGTGATTTGGAGATCACTGGTAACATTTAAGAGAGCAATTTCAGTAGTACATTAAGAGGAAGATGAATTGCAAAGAATTGAGGAGAGAGTGGGATCTGAGGAAGTGGAGGCATCTGATACAACTTTTTCTATAAGTTTAGAAGTGAAAGAAACAATGAAAACTTGCTAATGGGGGAGAAGGCTGAAGTGATTTGGAAATGTGGAGCTAAGCATCTTTGTAGGCAGATCAAAGGAGTTACTTAAGATGGGGGAGAATTGAAAACCTACAAGAGAGAGATTTTTTTTTGTCAGTATTAGAAGGAAATCTTTTGAACAAAATGTTGTAGTTGGCATCCCTCCTGTTTTTAGCTTGTGTTTAACATTCCCCTTTTGTTCCATTCTGACTTGGAGGAGGAGTGCATGATTGAACCTGTCAATGTGAAATATGGCTTTTAGATTGCCTGATATGGCAGAGACACTTTTCCTCCTCTCTGCACATGGCTGCAGGAGTTAAATGCTTATATTTAGAAGACACCTTGAATACTATTTTGTAATACAGAATACCTAGAATGTTCATATGGGGGTTGCAAGATGCTTTCTCCATCCTTTGAGTTATACAAGATAATGCTTTAGGGGTGTGTGTGTGTGTGTGTGTGTGCTGCTGTTGTAGTTACTTTAAAAAAATATCTTTTCAGAAACTGAAAATTTAACTAAGACTTTTAGCATTTCAATGTGAGTTATTTCTAAGCAAAATGAAGATTTCAATGACTTCATACAGGAATGAAATTTAGACCTGTGATTTCAATGATAGAGAAAGCTCCTAAATGAGAGATTTTCCTTTACCAATGCAAATCAATACCTTCTCTCTTACAGTCTTAGAGATATGCCTGGAACCTTGAGAAATGAAATAACTTGCCTAGGGCCACACAGCCAATATATTCCAGAGATAACACTTGAATCCAGGTCTTTCTGGTTTTGAGGCCAGGTCTCTCTCCACTAAGCCATAATTTCCTCTCAGCTTTAAAGAAATGTTAAATTCTTATCTGTCATTTGAAACCAATAGCAATCTCTCTCTCTCTCTTTTTCTGTCTTTGATTTTCTATTTTATTTTTCCAATTACATATGAATATACTTTTCAACATTAATTTTTATAAGATTTTGAGTTGCAATCTTTTTTCTCCCTCCTTATCTCACCTCCTCCCTCCCCCAAATAGCAAGCAATATGATATAGGTTATACATGTATAATCATTTTAAATATATTTCTATATTTGTTATGTTATAAAAGAAAAATCAGACCAAAAGGTAAATAATCAGAAGAAAAAGTAAACAAAAAAAAACAAACAAAGATGAAAATAGTATGCTTCCATCTGCATTCATTCTCCATAGTTCTTTCTCTGGATGTGGATAGCATTTTCTATCCCAAGTCTATTGGAATTTTCTTGGATCACTGCATTGCTGAGAAGAGCCAAGTCTATTATAGTTGATCATCATATAATGTTGCTGTTACTGTGTACAATGTTTTCTTGGTTCTGCTCACTTCACAGCATCAGTTCATGTAAGTCTTTTTAGGCTTTTCTGAACTGAGCCTTCTCACCATTTCTTAAAAAACAATAATATTCCATTACATTCATATACCATAACATATTAAGTCATTTTTCAGTTGATGGGGATCCACTTATTTTAAATTTCTTGCCACCACAAAAAGAACTACTACAAAGATTTTTGCAGATGTGGATCCTTTTCCCTCTTTTATGATCTTTGTTGGGATACAGATCCATTAGTGACACTGCTGGATCAAAGGGTACGTCCCTTGGGCATAGCTCCAAATTACTCTCCAGAGTAGCTGGATCAGTTCACAACACTACCAACAATACATTAGTGTCTCAGTTTTTCCACATCCTCTTCAGTATTTATCATTATCTTTTCCAGTCATCTTAACTAATATGATAGATGTGAATTGGTACCTCAGAGTTGTTTTAACTTGCATTTTTCTAATCAGTAGTGATTTAGAGCATTTTTTCATTGATTATAGATGGCTTTGATTTCTTCATTTGAAAATTGTCTGTTTATATTATTGGACCATTTATCAATTGGAAAATGACTTGTATTCTTCTAAATTTGACTCAGTTCTCTATATATTTTATAAATGAGCCTTTTATCAGAAACATTGGCTGCAAAAATTGTTTCACAGCATTGTTTCTGTTTTAATTTTGATTGCATTGATTTTGTTTGTGCAACCCCTTTTTAATTTAATGTATTAATTGTCTTTTTTAATGTTCCTTGGGGAGAATAAGATATATATATATATATATATGACTTAGAGCCTTTTAAACATTTATAGAGTCTGGAGGTTTTTAGCTTAGGACCACATTCTATTGAAAACCTCAGGCAATATATCACTTACAGCTGTTGCCATATTTAATATAAAAATGAGAATGTGTTTTTTAATGGAAAGGTATATCTCACAAATGTTCATTTTTGAAATTTATATACTTAAAATATGTACTTAAAATTATTTAATTTTTAAAATATTTAAAAATTTCTTCCTTCTATTCTTTTTTTTCCTTTCCCCTTCTTTCCTCCATCCCTCCTTTCTTCTCTTTCTCCCTTCCTTTCTCCTTCTCTTCTTCCTTTATTCTCTTCCTTTCTCCTTCTCTTCATCAATCCTGCCTCCTTCCTTCCCTCTACCCTTCCCTTTCTTCTTCCTTCATCTCTCCCTTTCTCTTTTTTTCTTCTCTCTTTCTCTTCCTTCCTTTATATCCGAAGGAATTTTTGGAAGAATTCCAGAAATATGCAATGATTAATAATTTTGAAATTAAGAACAAGAAAAGTCTGTTGGCATACTCATGTCTAGGGAAAAATTGTGAATCGGCATAGTTTGCTTTTAGTGCCTGTAGCCTCTGTTTAACTCATTCTTTCTACCTTGGTGGGCTGTTCTCTTTTCCATCTTAAGAATCAGTGAGGAACTGTGGAGAGAGCCCTGTTGCTGGAGGCAGCAATTCTAGGTTTTAAAAGTTTGGATTGTATTACTTACTCTCTAGGTGATTTGAACTAAGTTATTTCTTTGGGTCCATGTTTTTTCATCACATGAAGGCTTACATCCCAGATGAGGAAGAAGAACAAGACTTCTTTCATCTCTAAATAAACTTTCTGCCCTATGAAGCATACTGTTTCTTCTGTCTACCACCGTACTAAACCTGTTGACACACAGTTCTTTTCATGGAGAAGCAGTACTGTGTTGTAGAAAGATATACTTGATGTCAAGAGAGACCTATGCTTCTGACGCTTACTTGCTGTGTGACACTGGGCAAATAATGATCTCTCTAATCATCAGTATTCTCAATAGTAAAAAAGGAATAATAATGTTGGTTGTACCCACCTCACAGGATTGTTGTAAGCATCAAAAGATATACTATGTATAAAACACTTTATTAGCCTTGAAGTGTCATATAAATGCCATCTATTATTAACACAATAGTAATTTATTAATCAGTTAATGTCTTATCCTTCCTATGTTTAAAAGAGATCAAAGCTATAAGCTAGAGATAGGCAATGGAATTCTAAATAGAATTAACCCAGTCATGGTGAGATTAGATCAAGATGTTTTGGGTAGGGAGAAGGGAAACTTTCCCAGAAATTCTGAAATCATTCCATATAATCTTGCTTTGTGCATACAGCTAGGTGGGATAGTGGATAGAATGCTAAACTTAGAATCAGGAAAACTTGAGTTCAAATCTTGCCTCAGACATTTATTAGCTGTATGACTCTGATCATGTTACACTATTCTTTTTAACCTGATTTCTCTTGTTTTTGTGAAGGAAAAGTTGTTCAAGGGAAAGATCACTGACTTTGAAATGAGTAAACCTAGTTTCATATCTTGGCTTTGCTATTTAAATACAGAGGTATTATGGCCTAGGACAAGGCATTTGAGATGCAACATAGGGCAGTAAATTTGGAATGAAGAAAACCTAGGTGAGATTTGAGATAATTATTGGTTAAATGACTTCAGCAAGTCATTTAATTTCTCTTTCAGTTTCTTCTTTTGCAAAATGGTTAAGTTGTACTCCATGGACTCTAAGATCCCTTCCAGATCTAAGCTATAATCCCATGACTGAGTAAAGCCAGTCATTACTTTTGATACAACTTGATATTTCTTTGGACTGAGACAGAATTGATGACTTTTCTTCATTGGTCAATTCAGTCAACAATAATTGAGTGTTGGAAATATATGACAATGAACTTAAGTTCTATGGAGAAATAAAGAGGGAATTTTAGAAATGATTCTTGGCAGCTAGGTGGTGTGGTGGATAAATACCAGGTCTGGAGATAGAAAGAGTCATCTTTATGAATTTAACTCTGTTCTCAGAAACTTATTAGCTGGTGGCCCTGTTTGCCTCAATTTCCTCATCTATAAAATGAGCTGGATAATGAAATGGAAAAACAATCCAGTATCTTTGCCAAGAAAACACTAAATGGGGTCATGAAGAATTTGGAATGATTGAAACAATGAACAATCTTGACTATGGTTTAATAATATGATAGAAAAGACAGGACGTATATAGGTAAATGCAAAAACAGTAGTAACAATAGGAGGCAGTAAACAAATGCAAGTCGATGAATATTTAGTCAACTTTCAAAAAGAGGTACTATGAGAATAAGGGCTAAACAAATATTCAGGACATATGAATTTTATCCTTGGGTTCTGATTACTAAGTGATATTGGGTCTCAGTTTCTTCATTTGTACAGTGACAGACTTGAAGCAGATCTCTAGTGTGTCTTCTAGAACCCACATTCTATAAAGCTTTGAAATATTTATTGAAGTATATGAGTTAATTAACTGATTGAAAGCTGTGAAGAGTTGTATATAAACAAATGAATGAAAAAGCATTTGTATATAATTCACTATATATTGGGCATTGGTCTAGATTCTGGAGATGCAAATAAAAAAAGTGAAATAGTATCATCCCTTATATTATTTTAAAAATATTTTATTCTCCCCACTATATATTAAAATAAACTTTTACATTTTAAAAAATGTTTTGAGTTCCAAATTCTATCCTTCTTTTCCTCTCTCCCCTTTTACCTCCCTGAGATGGTATGCAATCTGCTATAGGTTATACATATGCGATCATGTAAAACATTTCCATATTAGTCATTTTGTATGAGAAGACTTGAATAGAAAAAGAATGAAAGAACAAAAGAAAGAAAATGAAAGATAATATTCTTGTCTGTATTCAGATAATACCACTTTTTTCTCTAGAGACGGATATCATATTTCATCATAAATACTTTGGGATTCTCTTAGATCATTGTATTGCTAAAAATAGCCAAGTTATTTACAGTTCTTCATTATACATTATTGCTTTTACCATGTACAACATTCTCTTGGTTCTGCTCACTTCATTATGTATCAGTTTATGTAAGTCTTTCCAGATTTTTCTGAAATCATCTTGCTTTTCATTTCTTATAGCACAGGACAAACCAAGGAATTATATGGACACAATTTACGATAAACTTTTTTTTTCTTTCCTTATAAAATTTTTTCAATGGTATTTTATTTTTCCAAACACATGTGGATAGTTTTCAACATTCATTTTTATAAAATTTTGTGTTTCAAATTTTTCTTCCTCCCTCCCTTACCTCCCCCTTCCCCAAGACAGCAAGCAATTTGATGTAGGTTAAATATGTACAATTCTTTTAAACATACTTCAATATTTGTCATGTTATGCAAGAAAAATCAGAACAAAATGGAAAAATCACAAGAAAAAAAATAAACAAAAAAAGATAAAAATGCCTTGATCTACATTCAGTCTCCATAGTTCTCTATCAGGATGCAGATGGCACTTTCCATCACAAATCTATTGGAATTGTCTTGAATCACCTTATTGCTGAGAAGAGCCAAGTCCATCACACTTATCACATAATCTTACTATTACAAGGTTCTCTTGGTTATGCTCACTTCACTAGGCATCAGTTCATGTAAGTCTTTCCAGGTACAAGACACTTTTTCTTATAAAGTCAGATCTAAACAATGGGAAAACCATTAATTGCTCATGGGTAGATTCTAATAGTGGAAGACAGTACATGAAGAAGGGTGATGACCAAGAAAGATAATTTTGGTCTAAGTTTTGCAAAGGATGAGGTAGTTGATTGATTTGCCTTTTTTGGAAGCAATGGTAGTATTAATTTTATTACTATTTTTAGAGAAAGTTTGCTATATTGAGAGATGTGATTTGATGTAGAGATTTGTCTGACAAGGTTTCATGGCTCTTTGCTTTCTATGAATTTATTTCTTTTGACTGATTTCTTTCCTGCTGACCAAATCATTCATGTTGTTTCCCTTTACTTTTTCTGGTGAAAGTGACCATTGGCAGACACAATCAAGAATTTCTCTATATGTATGAAACTTAGAAGATCAAGAAGACTAAGTTAATAACATCATAAAGAGAAAATTGGCTATTTTTGTCTCCATCTGTAGCCAATTTCACTGTATTATGTAATCATTGATAAAAAGTTTTTCTGCTGCTATTTTTGTTCATATATCAGTATGAAGTTTATTCAGTTGACCTTGGGGAGAAAGTGCCTTTAGGCTACCTGACACATTGGAACTTCTGTGCCAGGCAATGGGCAGGAAGTTCAGGGCTATTAATCAAACTGGGAAGGTCAAAATAAAAGGTGAGGATACAGGATAGTAATGATTCTAGCATTGTTAAGGTCTTCTGGATGAGAATATAAAAATTAGAGGTTAAGAAAGAAGTGTGGACTAATGACTCACTCAGCACACATTTATTAAATCCTTACATTTAATAAATCATTTATAAAATCCTTTTATTTGCTGGTAATATACCAGGTACCAGGGATGTAAAGATAAAAATGAAAATTTCTAAGCTGAAGAAGCTTACATTCTATTTGACCTGACATCATATATACGTATAATCATACACCCAATAAATTTGAGGTATTTTTGATGTGGAAGGCATTAGTATGCAGTAGAATGGTGTTGGTAGGAGTAGAGATCTGAAAAAGCTTCAGGTAGCAGGTGTTTGAGCTGATTTTTGAAGGACGCTAGGGATTTAAAGAAATGGAAATGAGAAGGGAGTAAAGTCTAGGTATGAGGGACAGCCTATGCAGAAGTGTGGAGACAGAGATGGAGTGTTGTGTGGAAAGGACAGCAAGAAGGCCAGTTGGGCTGGAAAGTAGAATTTGTGAAGGCAAATAAAGCATAATAAGCCTGGAAAGGTAGATTAGAATTTACATTTTTAAGGGTTTTAAGTGCCAAAAAGAGGAGATGATTGAGGATAATAAGAGAGAAGTGATATGTTCAGTCTTGGGTAGGTGAAAGCCAGACCTGTCAAGCCCAATTCAAGGTAGCACATATAATCAACCAGAAACATGGAATATTCTCATGGCCACCGTAGCAAGAATAAATGTTTGATTTCCTCATATGTAACTATGTTCAGTCCAGAAGGCCTGAAGGCTGCTGCAATGCAGCAACTCACCATATCTGGCAGGTCCTGGCCTGTGCCCTAAGAGAAAGTAAGTTATGGTATCTTGATTCACAGCATCCCACCTAAATCAAATAACTCTCAGGTCCTTCTCAGCTCTAATATTCTCTAGTTCTCTGATTCTAACTGATTTATGTTTCTTCAGAGGCTATAAATGACATGGTAAAAATAAATGCCTTGTTGGTTATAGGTTGCATGCTGTTCTAAGAAAATCTGATATAAAAATCCCAGCTTATAAAAAACAGGTAAATTAGAAGACAATTATTCATATTGAAAAAGTAGTCTTTGCTTTGCAAAGGAGTTCATTGCTGGGTTCCTTTAAATAATGAATTTTTCTTATTACATTTAAAACAGTATTCTATTTGTGAAGAAATATGGTTTCACCGACATTTTCATGAATGTGTCTATTATATAAAGTGTGGAATGAGTTTTTAATCAAGTGTAGGCGATTGGCATTAATATCCCAGAGGAGTTAGGTAGGTGTTATTCTCAGGTTCCTTTTACTTCAGTCAATGTGCTGCAAAGAATCTCTACTTTTTCTAAGTGTCGTACACATGCCATACATACGTGCACTGGATTCTAACAAAGCAATGCTTGTGTGCTGGTACTTGCAAAACATCAAACCTAAATGAATCCCAGATTGCTCTTCCACTGAGAGATCATTAAACAACAATAATTTCATATCCACATCATTTCTCTCATTTGGTTGTTCTCTGAGGACCAAGTCTCTCTTCTCGCCTATTCTGCTGGCAAATGATAATAGTGTATATCCTCAATTTTTTCCCTTTCTCTGAACATTCCAACCAGGACACAACTTCTCAGATTTTAAGCCTTGAATCTTCCCAAGATTGGGATTTCTAAATCCAGATCTCTTTTGTTCAGAGCTGATCTTTCCAAGAATTCAGTCCAGTCCAGTAAGCTTAGGGTCATTTAATCCTAGTGCTTTTTGGTTTATTCCAATAATAAAGCAAAAACTAAGCTATCTTTTAGCCACTCAGTTCCTGTGTGTTTTTGGATGATTATTGTTTACACAAACACACACACACACACACACACACACAGATTTAACTTTTCCTTGATAAAAAGCTCCTTTTTAAATAATAGTCATGAATGAATAAAAAAAGCATTTATTAAGTACTTCATGTACACCAAAGTTATGAATATACATTTCCTCTTTATA
This sequence comes from Myrmecobius fasciatus, assembly GCA_023553655.1. Lineage (NCBI taxonomy): Eukaryota > Metazoa > Chordata > Mammalia > Dasyuromorphia > Myrmecobiidae > Myrmecobius > Myrmecobius fasciatus. The sequence goes on from JAJPUD010000947.1 coordinate 345,775, forward strand.
TAATAGGGGATCTCCTTTTCCAGACAAATCATATATTTAAGTAATTAGGAATTGTAGACAGTCCCCTTAATATTTGAAGAGAATGTTCTTAAATATGAAGTCAGGACTAGGGCCTGAAACCTCAGGCTTAACCAAAGAATAAATACATGGTGTTATCCCTTGCCATTTTGGAATGAGATATAGGAAATGACAGTGTGAATTTAATCAAGTCCCTGAGGACTTGATCAACAAGTATTTGCCTGCCAAGTTTCTCTTTTAGTTCAACACTTTCTGCCCTGGTATTTGAAAGTGAACAAAGTGATTCTATCTACTATCATCTTAAAATAATTCCTTATTAATGAAATTATCATTTTAATGAGTTAAAAAATTCTAGGGTATCAGTTAATTTGTTTAAACTTTTATGTAATATAAGAAAATCTTTTTGCTTTCTTCTGTTGATTTTTATAAAGCTTAATTAATTTATGTACAACAGTTATGTAACTAAGTAATTATCATATTTGTGGTAATTTGCCAATGAAAGAAGATGATCTTTTCTTCATTGGAAGAGAAAAAGCCTCTAATGTGTTGAGTACATCTTGTGAGTAGGCAACTGAGCCCATGATATGAAATGTTAATATGCAAATTTTGAATTTTAGAGAAGTTATTGTTCACTAGAAACCCACAAAGAACACAGAAAATAGAAAACAGTTCAACAGTATTACTTGAATATTTCTTTTGTGCTACTCCATAAGAAAAATGTTGATACTAAGGACTGTATTATTTAATATTTCTCTCCTATTATCAATATATAAGGTTTTTAGTAAGGTTCTTTACTTTGAAAGGGATTGGTTTATATTTTTATTGTTCTTCGTGCCTAGGCATCTTGGGAAATGTAGTAAGATGGACAAAATAGTCTATCTCCTTTGTTTTGCCCCTGTTTCTTCCAATCATACCACAGAGGGGAAAAAACAAAACAAACTATTAGAGGGTTTAGTCATTTCTTTTTAGAAAAAGTATGATCTTTTTAAGATTTAATTTTAGTCAGATGAACCCTCACCATCCCACATTAGTGTTCAATGTACAGCTAAGGGGTAAAGGGGAAGAAAAAAACAAATAGAATATGTAATAATAATAACATAGAAATAATTATATAGCATTCAGAGATTTACAAAGCACTTTATATATGCATATTTTTCTTCAAGATGCAGTAAGAAGATAATTAAAAATTTGAAGAGGAAAAGGTAGATCACATTTCATTAAGTCAAAGAATTATTGATGTTTCTTATAGATTTAGGAAAACCAATAGTTAATTTATATAACACTTAATGTTATAAAATATTTTATATACGTTATCACATTTAATCCTCACAGTACTCCTCTGATATAGGTGCTTTTATTCTGTACATTTTATAGAAGGAGGTCAGGTGATGCAGTGGCTAGAGTGCTACACCTGGAGTCAGGCAGACTTGGCCACAAATACTCCCTTGTTATTTTATGTTAGCTTGAGGTTCTTCCTTTGTAAAAAAGGGTCAGGACCAGGGCTTCAAATACCTGATCCAATCAAAAGACAAGTGAACTTGTCAAGTTGTTTTTGTTGTTTTTTCAGTTTTGTCTGACTCTTCATGATCTTATTTGGGGATTTTACTGCAAAGATACTGAAGTGGTTTGCCATTTCCTTTTCTACTTCATTTTAAAGATAAGGAAACTGAGGCAATTAGAGTTTAAGGTCTTGCCCAAGTTTACACAGTTAGTAAATGTCTGAGGCTGGATTTGAACTCAGGAAGATGACTTCAGGCTCAATGCTCAATCTGTAATGCAACCTAGCTGTTCCACTTGCCAAATACAGGATGTTAATAATCACACCAACTTCCCAGGGTTTAGTGAAGAGCACATGAAAAATATGTAAAGTACTTCACAAACCCTAAAGTACTTTGTAAATGTTAAACTATGTGTATTATTATTATTAGTAGTAGTAGTAGTAAGAAACTAGATTTGAGGGAGCTGAAAAAGGTCTACCTGATTCTAATACTCTCGTAAACCATCTAGCAGAAAGAGCTGAATTGAAAACTGCTATTGTTATTACTCTTATCACACTACATTATAATAACACAAATAATAGTATTGTTATCTGACATTTATTTAGGACTTTAAAATTTTCAATTACATATGTAATTATATGTGATTTTTTTTGAGACAATTGGGGTTAAGTGATTTGCTCAATGTCCCATAAACAGTTAGTGAAGTAAGTCATAGTCCTCCTGACTCCAAGATCCGTGCTTTATCCATTGTGTCACTTACCCTTCAACAACACTGTGAGGTAGATGCTATAGATATTCTCTGATTTGACAGAGGAAGAAACTGAGTCTCATACAGTTTAAATGACTTGTTTAGGCTAACATAGCTTGTGCATGATAGAAGTAGCTTTCAAACTGAGGAGTATTTTAACTCTAAATCCTGGACTTTCGTAATTATGCTACATTGCCTCAGAAATAAAAATAAATCTATTCTGGGAAAGATCAAGTATTAAGAGCTTTTTTCCTCTTGAAATTACTTAATATTAAGGTTGTAGGATAATAAATTTAGAGCAGGAAAAGGCCTTAGAGGTTATTTTATTTAAACCTCTCTTTTTATGGATGTGGAAATTGAGGCTTAAAGAGGTCACTTTGTCCAAGATCACCAAGGGAGTTAGACGTAAAATTTAACGCTCCTTCTACTATGTCACCCAGTCTCTTACTTTGTATATACTTTGTATTTGCATTAAATTGTATTTATTGTATTTATAATTGTATTACAATAAAGTGGCACAACTCCCCAGCAAAATATAAGCACTCTGAGGACAGGTATTATTTTGTATTTATCTTTGAATAATGCTAGAATAATGCTCATAACATTCTCTTTCTCATTTTCTTTTTGATCCAAACCTGTGATTTTTTTCAAGTATAGGTAGGTGGACCTGGGGCGAAGAACTGTCTTTGAAGTCAGAAAATTTGAATATAAATCTTGGATGTGACATGTACTGTGTGACCTTAAGCAAGTCACTTAACCTCTTAGTGTTTTGGGTAATTGTCTAAGACTATAAATTTCATTGCAAATAGAGATTTTTTTTCATTGACAGCTCCTGATTCCAATGCATAATAAAAGAGAATTTCCTGGTTAGAAGCTCCTAATAACACTGAAATCACAGGAGCAGTTCTATTTACTCAGTAATGCAACATGATTGTTAACTGTGGAACATTGTATTCTCAGGAGAATAAACAATTCAAGTTTCTTTTCTTTCTTTCCTTCTTTCTCTCTCCCTCCCTCCCTCTCTTCCCTTCTTTGGAGACAATTAGGGTTAAGTGACTGACCCAAGATAACACAGCTAATAAATGTCTGATATAGGATTTGATTTCAGGTCCTCCAGATTCCAGAGCTAGTGCTCTATCCATCTAGCTGTGGCCTTTCTTCCTTTCTTCCCCACCCCCATTCATTGTTTAAAGGACAATGTGAGGATTCAAGAAGGGTCTATGCGAATATGTTTAAGTATATTACCATTTAGGGTAGATATAAAAAAATATAAAAGACATTAAAGACAAGTATGACTAAATAAGGAGATGGATTAATCATATAATGAGGTCAAGGAATAACAGATGGACACTCCAGTATCACACTAATATTATTAAAATATTAGAAGGTCAAATTGAGGACTTCTGGCATATTGGCTAAAGAGTTGCATATGGCTCCATTTATGAAAGTCTGTCCAAAGATGTGATGGTATGGAAGGGTTGTAATCTTCAGCAGTGGAGGGAATGTCCTAATCAGTGAAAATATGGGTCATTCTAAACTTGAAGTGTGTAGAACCAATTATATAGAGTAGCTATAGAACAGAAGTTAAATATGGTAAGCATACTATGCAGGGTTAATGAAAAAATTTTTAAAGGACTTTTTTTAAGCACCTTAATGTTGGTCATTTTTTTCCCTTACACAGGTATCAAGAAGATTTAAGTATATTATTAAGATATTATTCAACATTTTATAACAGTACTAAACACTTTAAAGTCTGCAAAGCACTTTACTTGCCAAGGGCTACAGAGAAAATAACAGTTGGGTTTCAAACTCTAGTCTCTGCTTCTTAGACCAGCACTCCATCCACACTGACTTAAAATAACAGCAACAACAATCATGACTTGTTGACTTTGTAGTTAGTGCTTCATAGTTTAATGCGCTGGCACTCGTGTGATTGCATGTAAAATGTTTGTTAATCTAAGTTATATACTCACAGATTCTTGCCCTCTGTCCTATGCCCTCTCATCTACCTTTCTGCAGGAAGGAATGAAATAAACTTTGAGAATGAGTTTTCTGCTTGCTGAGCTATGCTAAGATTTTCCATCAGCAAACACATACTTGGGGTCCTTCCATCCTGTTAGCCCTAATGCAATTGCATCGGTGCCGTGTAGGGCACCAATGTTGTTGCAGTCAGCATTATTCCCCTTTACAAGCTACGTACCAGTACAATGAATGGTTATGAGAAGGTTGTCTTAAAGGCATAATCCTTATGCATGGCAGACCCCTGCTAGTCTTGACTAATAGAGACCAAGTCAGGGAAAACACATTACTTTTCTGTCCTGGTTGAATTGATGCTGAAGAACAACTTGAAAGGCTAAGGTCACTGTGGCAGAAGTAGGAAAGAGAGGAAACTAACAGCATTTCTTGAGAAGCTCTCATCTCTTGAGATTGCTGAGCTTAGAGGGGCCTTAAAAAGAGCATTAGAATTCTTTTTTGATTGCAAGTACCGGCTAGAGACTTAACTCTTCCCTCCTGTATCAGAGACATTAGTGACAGAATCATATCCTCACTCCCATTGCTCCAGTAGCAATCTTCATTGATTTTTGCACGGTTCAAGGAGTAGAGTTTGTTAGAAGACTTGTTCTCCTTTCTGTTATTGCTGGGCTATTTGGATTTGGAGTCACACAAGTGAAAAATCTCAGGAATTACTTTTTTTAAAAAGTACTCTGGTTAGCTTTAAAATCATTTTGGAACTAAAGGTTGCTTATGTAATAATTAAGATGACAAATTGTGAACTTATCCTTCTTGACAAATGTTTCTTTAAAGAGACACTGATGCCTCATAAAAACTTGGAAGACATGGCACATCAGCAGAATTGTTGTCTCTATGCAGAATATATTTTTCAAAGATTTTTTTCCCTGAGTAATCACTGTTTTTTTTTTTTTTTTTTTGGTACAATCTTGCAAAACCTTCTGTTTCCCCATGCTTGTTTTGTGCTGCTTGTGGGCTTTTCTTCGCATAACTTTTGCAGCTATGCTACAAGTAAAATTGGGTTTAAAAGAAGCCTAACACTGATTTGAATACAGATCAGGAAGAAGCAGTTTCATCAATAAACATGCAGCCATGCTGACCTTCCAAGGACAAATGGCTTTTGATGTGCACTGTTTGTATCTGGGAACTAGATTTTATTTTGTTTTTGACACCAAATTCTATTGAAACCTAGGTCTTCCATACAGAAAAGACAGAAGGCTTGCAACACACCTGCCATGCTTTAATCATTTTAGCTTCATCTTTTCTTTGTCAGTTCAATAGGGCAAGCAAGAAATGCTTGTTTTTCAGAATCCTTTTCTTTTATCCTTCCCCCTCCTTAAAATGCATTTATGGTGGAGTGTTTGAGAAGAATTGGGTGGGGGAGGTGCTGTTGAACAGTGACATCATTCTGCTTTGTCTTTGGTGTGTTCAGTTTTGGGGAAGTGGTGAGTCATAATTCACTAGGCTCTGGTTCTGCTGAACAGAGTTGAAAAGAGAATTTAAAAAAAAAAAAAGTTGTTGATTTCCTGTATTGAAAGTATTCTCATGTAGTGTGGGGCCTCATTATCATTTTTAAGTTGTAAGAGGAGTATAGTTTGTATAGTTCTAAAAGTCTGCAGAGCATTCAGGAAATTAAGAAATTCAGATAGGAAATGACACCTTGAAACCTCAATTTATGGGTGAGTCAAAGGAATATTAGAACTTAAAAAATACAGATTTGTAGTGTAAGGCACTACACTATCCAACAGGCTGACCATATATATCTCTCTCCTCAGATCTCAGAGTGATTGAGGATTTTTTTTTTTAAGTGCTATAGCTCAAAAGTCCTCAGAGGTGTGCTTTTCACCAATCCTATCAGTTGATATCAAGTAGTCACTATTAGCTTTTAGAAACAATTAGCTTTTAGAAAGTAGTATTTACCAGAGTGGTTTGGTAGGAAGAATTGATATAAATATCCCTCGAAAATACATGTGGAATTTAAGGAAAAGTGAGCTCAGATTTAATACAAAAGCAAAGGAGTAACTCAAAACTCCTAAAAGCCCTTTTGCTGGAGTCCTCAAAACGTTCCCTTAAGTATGGTGTATTTTTTTTCCTCCTGGGCCTGTCTTTCTTGTTCAGTCTGACCTTGATTCTTGATGTCAGTTGTTCACAGTGGACATGTTCTAGGATGCAGATGAAAAGTCCAAAATTCTCCTCAAACTTTGAAGCTCACAAGGTCCTCTTCCAGCTAAAGTTAGAGGAGATGATATTAAGGATAAAGCCTTCTTCCCACCAAGTGATTCTCTCTTAAAATCATGTATCTTTTAGTTGCCACCGGGCACTGTCATCTCTCCTATATTGAATTGTAGTTTCAAAGTTGATGCAATACTCTCAGGACATGATCAAGTCTCTTTACCAGTTAGAACAGATTTCATGTCAACCTCAATATATTTCTTTCAATGGTTTTCAAAGACATCTTAAACTGATCAAGAACTTTTCATACCTAATTAAAGGTCTTTGATGGAAGCATGTTCTTACTTGGGAAGATATCAGGATTGAGCACCTACTTTAAGTGGGTAGAATAAATATCTAGACTGATGCCCTCCTTGACCCTTATACTAGAGATATGCATTTAGCCCTAGAAGGGATCTTAAAGGCAGTCAAGCCTAATCCCTCATTTTATAGATGAACAATTGAGGCACAGAAAGGTTAAATGGCTTGTCTGAAGTGGGATGTGAGTCTAGGTTTTATCAAATATGATCCCATTAGTCCAGGTTACTTTACCTCATTGGGAGAGCCTTGATGTATAACAATAATGGGGGAATAACTGGGCTTAGCTTGAAAGTAGGGTATGAGTCAGCCTCATAACTTGGAATTATACCTTCATTTGGTTTAGTGCAGTCAACCTTGACCATGAGCTGAGAGTAAGGACTGATAATAGTTTTTCTGTCCCAGGATTGGAGGGAGGACAGTGCATTCTAGATGTTGTAGGTAGGGTAGAAAGGAGAAAGACAGTTCTTCTTTCAGTTCCCTTGAGGATACTTTTCTATTGTTAGCATGACCAAACCCTGATGTTACATTGCCAGTACCTTAGGATAGGGTCTCTTAATCATTTTTTAGTGGGAGCAGGGTTTTATACCCATTTGGCAGTGTGGTGAAGTCCATAAAAAGTCCATAAACCTCTTTTCAGAATAATATTTTTAAATGCATAAAATGAAATACACAAAGTTTCAAAGGAAACCAATTATATCTAAATACAATTATTACAATATCAAAAATGTTCATGGACTTGAAGTTAAAAACCCTTGACCTAGGTCAGTAAAGATCCCTCCCCCTCATTTTAGGGCACTCCCTTCCCAAAACAGTAATCAGGAGTCGCTCCTAAATCCGTGAGTTAGATAAGCTATTTTGTACAGTATCTGATTTTATATAATTTTCATTTCACTATTTATGAGTATAGGATGCTTGAGGGAGGGGATGAAGAAGGCAGTCTCCATTTTCAGCTGTATAATTCCCTTCAAAGAATTCTTCGAACACACCATAGATCCTAAAATTCAGCCACACTCACAAATAACCTGCTCTTAGACCAAGTCCTGAGCCTATTGCTGGGGCTCCTAGGTGTGTAATTGATAGGGTATCAGGCTTGAAGTAGGAAGACCTGAGTTCAACTCCAATCTCAGACATTCATTAGCTGTGGGACTCTAGGCAAGTCTTTTAACCCTGTTTACTTCAGTTTCCTCATCTGTAAAATGAGCAGGAGAAGGAAATGGCAAATCACTACAGTATTTTTGGCATTTAAAAAAAAATTCCAAATGGAGTCACAAAAAGTTGGACATGATTAAAATAACTAGGAGCTATGCTCCCAGCTTCTAAGAAATAGACTACTCCTAAGATTTCTTTCTTGATATTCTAAACAAGCCTAGAGCACTGCAAACACTCCCCCTTCCTCTACCTCTACAAAGCCATTTTTGAGATGAGAGATTTAGGGAAGAAATCATTTACATGAGGCACATTTCTCTGTCTCTCTTTTTTCCTCTCACACCCATAGCATCTAAATTCCATTCCTGCCCCAGACAATTACTTTGTGACCTTGGCCACAGCATTAATTCTTTTCATTTTTATTTTCCTTATATGTAAGATAGCAGTAACATCACAGGGTTATTAGGAGGATCAAATGAAATCATAAATATAAAATTCTTTGCAAACTTTAAAATATTATGCAAACATCAGCTTTTTATTGTTGTTGTAATTGATGATGATGATGATATTTTTGTTATTCCTGTCCTGAGAGACTTGACAGGTGACACCAAAACAAAGGGAAGTCCCAGTCTGAGAAGCACATCTCTAAATTTGTTGGGGCTCATTTTCCTTTTAATTTATTAGCTGCATAAGGTGGTTAGAGTATATCAGGCACTCCTCTCAGACTCTTTCCCTAACCTTCTACCTTTCAATATAATTTTCTTCTTTTTTGTTACTCAGTTCATCCAGGGCCATCTTCAATCATCCTGATCTATATTTGGTGACCGGACCCAGATGGCTCTGGAGGGGAAAGTGAGGCAGGTGACCTTGCACAGCCTTCTCTCACTCAAATCCAATTTACTTGCATGTCATTGCATCACTTCTATGAAGTCATGGTCCTCTTTGAAAATGAAGAACAAACACTTTTTTAAAGACCAGACTTTAAACCAGAATCAATCTGATCCTCATTGGCCACCAATAGGTCCTAGACCAAGCCACAATTTGGTCATTATTTGGGTCCAGAATGATTCAGATTGAATGTAAATAGCAAGCATTTTTGTTTTGGCCAAACCCTTAGGATAGGGTCTCTTAATCATTTTTTAGTGGGAGCAGGGTTTTATACCCATTTGGCAGTGTGGTGAAGTCCATAAACCTCTTTTCAGAATAATATTTTTAAATGCATAAAATGAAATACACAAAGTTTCAAAGGAAACCAATTATATCTAAATACAATTATTACAATATCAAAAATGTTCATGGACTTGAAGTTAAAAACCCTTGACCTAGGTCAGTAAAGATCCCTCCCCCTCATTTTAGGGCACTCCCTTCCCAAAACAGTATCCTGAGGGTTTCCCCCTCCCAGATTGATTGATTTATTTATTTAGATTTTTATTTTTAATTTTTTCTGGACTAGGTGAAAAAGGAGATTTTTTGCCTCAATTGCTAACTAGCTTTAATCACTGAATGGGTGCAGCCTCAGTCAAACTGAGACCTGTTGAAGGCCTTAGCTTAAAAAGGCCAAGGTCTCCCATTGCATCCAGAGCCATCTCCAGTGGTCCTAATTTATATCTTGCCATTGGACCCTGATGGCTATGGAAGGGAAAGTGAGGCAGGTGACCTTGCATAGCTCTCCATCACTTGTATATTATGGCATCACCTCCCTGATGTCATGGCCCTATTCAAGAATGAAGAATAAACAACAACAACAAGGTAACATAGTACAATGAAAAATACACTGGGTTTGGAGTCAGACTTGGCTTTGAGTTATAGTTTGAATGCTTGCTATCTATGTGACTGTGGACAAGCCACTTCTCTTACCTGTATCTCCTCTATAAAATGAAGGGATTGAACTCTTACATCCCTTTTAGATCTAAATCAATGTTCCTCAGATCCTAAGGATGAACTTTGCTCAAGGTATAGAAGTATTTTTTAAAAGATATCACTGGGCGATGCTTTGTTAGAATGAAGAAAAGACACAAACAAATTAATATTTCATTACTATTTTAAATGAAAGGCAAGAAAAAAAGGAAAAAAAAGAAACAACAAGAGAGATTTCTTGCCCTCAAATAACATTCATAAATTTGGGGTGATTGCTGAAGGCAGCACTTACGGAAAAATTTACCTGCCTACTGATGGCTATTTAGCAAAGCAGCAAAAAGATCCAGGCAGGTTAATAAGCTTTGACAATTGGCTGTTCTGTCTCATTTTCCCCCCCACAGCTTTAGAAACACTCTGCAGATATTTAACTTATTGATATTAATGTTGTAACAGCTGCCCAGGTTCACCCTGTGAGTTATCAAGTGCTCTGCAGTCAGTCCTGCCTTGTTTTGTGCCCTTGAGCTGCTTCCTGTTCCCAAGCACAATCCTGACTCACAAAAAAACAGGTCACATTTTTTTTGGGGTCTATTTCTTGATTAATGCATTCAAGTACAGGTGTCTTCCTTTCATTTTGTGCTTGAAATCAGGGTGAGAAATTCAAATTTGGTGTATTTTGAAATATGAAAATAACCCAAAAGGAGTGTGGGAACAAGGGTGGGGCTAGGGGGAAAGAATGAAGGCTCCATTAGATTATTTTATTTCTAACCCAGCCTTATTTTTGTGAAGAAAAATGTTTGTCTATAGAGTAAAGGAAGGAATTGCCCAACGCCTAGGGAAATAGGAATCGAGGAGATTCTTCTAGCAATGATTCACAGGCATTCATACATCCATAGTATAGGGCAGAAAAAGCAATCACTTTCCTGTTCAGTGTGGTATTTCAAACCATAAATAGAGCAATAAGATATTGGCAAAGGAAATAGTGATCATCTGAAGTTTTTGATGGCTGGCTTCTTGAAAATCCAACTTTAATATTTATAATCCAATATTGTATTTGTCACTAATTTATAAGAAGAAAATAACAAATGCTATTGGTTTGATTCAATAGCCACTTATTAGGAAGTGGTGGAGAAGAGGATGTAAATAATTATAACAGAGAAAGATCTTAATATTGATTTCTGTTTGTGTTTCCTAATGGAAAACAGCTCCCACAGAATACGATAATTATTGATGGGTAAGGTCTCATATTGGAAAGGTCACTGCAGTTAAAGAAGGGTACTATGATAATAAGTCAGTGCATTATCCAAGGGTATTAACATTGGTCCATAAAAGCAATCAGGTTAAAAGCAGATGGCAGAGAATGATACAGCTAATGATCTCCCAAAATATTTTTTGAATCACTTCAACATCATTGAATGAAGTATGTAGCTTCCAAGTGTAACTATTTCTAAGGCAATATTCATTTGTGTGCTTAATTTTTGATTCATTGAAATACAGTGGTCATACACTGATAGGTAATCATGACATGGATTTGACCTGGGATTCTCAAAGGTTATCCCAACAAAGTACAAACCTCTACTGGTTCTAATAAGCTATAAAGTCTTCTAATAGAAAGAGGGTAGCTCCAAAGCCATGAATTGCTTTGACCTAGCAACTAAAGAAATCATGTTGGTGGTTAGGTTGCAATCTGCATTAAAGGAGGAAGTTGTTATTTATCTCTTGTTTTTGAAGAGGACCAGTGATATTATGGAATGATGTCTTGATTTGAGCATGAATTGAATTTAAATGAAGCAAAATTGTACAAAGTCATCTACTTCACTCTATCTTTAAGAGTCATCAAAGTCCATTGGCAAGACAAAAGTCAGGGCCACTGGTGATAACTCATAATACAGAAGAACTTAATGGTTTGATATCTAACCATCCTTTAAATGCTTTACAATGCAGACGAGATGCTTACATGGCTATTAGAACAAATTGTTCTCATCTTCCCATTCTGCCAAGGGGAAAGTTGTCTTGTGCTTGGGGCAGACACTTTCCTGGCTTACTGAGTGATTTGAAGTCTGTTGGTTGCCTCAACTTGGATTAGCCTGTCTGCTGAGGTGCTTTTTTGGGGTGTAGCTGCTGCTCACGTTGTAGCTTCCTGGAGCCATATGTGAGAGTTGGGTGACTGATTGGATACCAAAGATCTGGGAGTAGCCTTCACACCAGAAGGCTATTCCTTCCTTAATGCCCCATACACTTAATGGAAGAAGTACCAACATAAAGAAATCACTGATCCTTGAAGGGGGGAAGTAGATTTACAATATATCATTAGTTTATAACTACACCTTATAGTACAGTAGATTATATTCTTTTTTGTGGGTGTAGTATATAAATTACTGGCTTGGGCTTCTGACTTACACTGTGCAATTGTGACAGATGCCACTGTTTATTCTCATATCTGGGCCACTATAGGTAACTTTCATAAATTAGTGATTCAGCTTGGTAATGGCATGCAGTGGTCAGCTCCTCATTGCCTTTTTGGCTTTCTCATAATCATCAGTTATGACCTGGACTACTCAAATAGCTTCCTGCTTACTCTCTTTGCATCTACTTTCCAATGTGTTCTTCACATAAGGATAGGGAGTGGGCCTGTGGTTCCATTAATATGAGGAGCTTATTATTATTCAATTCAATAATAATAGTGCTTTAAGATTTATAATGCTCTTTACACAAATTATTTCATTTTACCCACACATAATCCCAGTATGATAATCCTTTTATTACCTCCATTTTACACATAACTAAACTGAGACAGAGGTTAAGTGATTTGCCTAGGATCACACAACTAATAAAGTATGTGATGTAGAATTTGAACTCAGATCTTTCCAACTCTAGGTCCAGTGTTCTATTTTTCTATTTTCTATTGTTCTATTCATTTTTCAGGATTTTTCATTAGTTTATATGCATTGCATCTACATTGTTCATGAGTTTTTATATTTTAATCATTGTCCCTCTTACACCTGAATATTCTAGGTTGTGCATCTTTTTAGTCTGCCGTCCTATAGCAGTGTTCCTTCTCTACCTACCTTCTGATCCCCCAAGAAACAAACAAACTTTCACATCATTTTAGTTTGAGGTTAACATCTTCTGTGCAAATTATAGTCTAAGGGGATTAACTTGAGCACTTGAGAAACTGAGTGACCTGCCTAGGATCAAACTGCCAGTCTGTATCAAAGATGGGACTTGAACTTAGATATTCCTGTCTCACAGGTAGTTCTCTAACCACAAAGGTGTCAGACACTGGCAGCTTATAGTCTGCAATGAAAGCCAGTGTCACCAACCAGAACCAGATTAAAATGTAATTGGGAAATATGTGATAGAGTAAATAAAAATATAGTACAACATAGATAATGATAATTTCTGCTTTTCTAAATCAATATGCAGCCCATATGCAAACTTTCAATTTGAGTAATATCACTGCCCTAAAGTGTGCTGTATCTTTTCTCCATGGTTTCTCAAATAATCTTTCTAAAGCATTTGTTCAATAGTTTCAGTCATGTCTATCTCTTTGTCACCCTGTATTGGGGTTTACTTAGCAAAGATACTGAAGCGGTTTGCCATTTCCATTTCCAGTTCATTTTTACAAGTGAGGAACTCTAGGCAAATAAGATTAAATGACTTCTAGGGTCACAGAGCCAGATAAGTGTCTGAGGCCAGATTTAAATTTAGAAAGCTCAGTTTTCCTGATTCCAGTTACTGTCCAACCTAGCTGCCCTGATGACATATTATTCCCCTTATATCCTCTATGTTACAGCCAAGCTAACTTATTTGGTATTCCTCATGCAAAGATCCCACTTCTCATCTCTGTGCCTTTGCAAAGTTGTTCCCTATCTCTGGAATGGTTTACTACCTTACCTTAATCTCCTAGAATCCTTAGTTAAGAAGGATATTCCTTCTTCAAGAGATCCTTCCTGATTTTCTCTAATTGTTAATATCCCATTCCTTCCTATCTAAGTCATCATTAACTAACTTATAGAGTGTTGAACTTGGAACTTAGAAAATGATTGAGTTTAGTTGAATCAAATTGAAAAGACCATTTCTGGAAGGTCTTATACCACCATTTCTGTCTGTACTTTGAATACTTATTCTACTCCTGATGCAACTCATCTTCTGTGTGTGTGTGTGTTTTAACAAACTTTTCAAGTTAGTACAATCTGGAAAGGAATTATAGGATAGCGAATTAATATACCTTTTGGGTTAAATGGTCAAAAATAATTTATTTTACCTTAGTATTATAAAACTTTTTTTTAACCTTTTGAAAAATTTTTTGACAGCTTTCACTGTTACATCACCTTCATGTCCAAATATATCGATTCGCCCACCCTGCTCACAGTCATTTCTTATAGCAAAGAATAAAAAAGCAATGGGGAAACAGCAGTTTAACAAAAGTAACAGACTAACTCTGACAATATACATAGTGTACCACACCAATAGTCCCCACTTCTGAAAAAAGAAGGGGTACATTTTGTTCATTGTCTCTTCGGGTTCAAACTTAACAATCATAATTTCATAGTGTTCTGTTTTGGGTTTTGATTGTCATAGCTCTTTCCACTTACATTATGGAAATCATCATGAATACTGTAAAACTTTTTTTTTTTTTAAAGGCAGCTTTGAAGTGGTGAAGGAAAACTTATAACCTACCTAATATACACTTTCCATTTCAGATATACAGAGTTTCGTCTCTTGTCTCTGTACTTTTATAGAAGTGTTTTTTTATGCTTGGAATGTACTCCCACCTCAACCTTGAGGTACACTTTCCTGATCCCTCAGTTGTTAGCACTGTGTTCCTCTTGAAACTTCTGTATTACTTTGTATATATTTTGTGTTTTCTTCTTTATGTATGTGCCCCTAGTCTAGTAGAATTCCAATTATTTGAGAATTGTTGAGGTAGCATTATATAGTGGATAGAAGTCTGGACTTGGTTGGAGCCTCTTTTTCTTTCTCTGTAAAAAGAGGAGGAGTACTGGATAAAATGTCTTCTACAGTTGCTTTCTACTCTAAATCTATAATCCTTTCACAGTTTCATTTTTCTTTTTGTATCACTAACATCTAGCACAGTGTATGGCTCAAAGCAAATGTAATGCTTAATAAATGTCTGTTGAATGGAATATAGTAGCAATTTCTGAAAGACTTAAAAGGTTTTTACCTCTTAGTGAAAAGACTATCAGCAGCATAGGGAGTAAAGTTTTAAAACTTCAGATTCTAAAAGAACTTCTGGCAAAAGAAGATCATGGTCAATCCATATGATCAATACTGTCAGACTTAAAATAAAATCCTTCAACATCACAGTTACTTCTCTAATTGTTGCCTTGCAATGATGTTGGGAGAGGGAGATGTGCCTCTGAGACTACAGTGGGATTCAACAATTGACACGGTATTACTTTCAGATATAGATCACCTCCTTTGGTCTGACATGGTCCTGCATTTCTTTTTGGTTATAAATAATATCCCTTTCCAATTTTTAGTCTGGGTAGCATGCTCCTGTTGGAAGAAGATTCATGGAAGGAGAACTTTGTTCTCTGGGTCTTTTGCTCAGGCATGTTAGGATGGTCCCTGCAATGTGTCTATGCTACAAAAGAAAACTCTTTGGATTGATTAGAACTTAAAGAGAAGGAAATATTCACATAGAAGAAAATCAGCAATACATGAAGGAAATTGGTGGCATCTGATAATATCCTTGGTGGAGATTTATCTTTGTCAATAGTGACCTGGAGAATGTGTTACTTTATTTAAACTTTGGTAAGGAAAGAACAACAATAATAAAGTGCCTTATGTACCATCTTACACCTATCAGGTTGAATAATATGATAGAAAAGGAAAATGACAAATGTTGGAAGGGATGTACAAAAAAATTAGGACACTAACACACTATTGATGAAGTTGTGAACTGATTGAATCAGTTTGGAACTATGCCCAAAGGGATATAAAACAGTTCCTATTCTTTGACCCAGCAATATAACTACCAGAGATAAAAAAGGCAAAGGGTCATATATGGATACACACACAATTTATAGCAGCAAATAAGATAACTAAGAATTGGAAATTGAGGACATGTTAATCAATTGGGGAAGGACTAAATACATTGTATATAACTGTGATGGAATACTACAGTGGTATAAGAAATGATGCCTTCAGAAAAACCTGGGAAGACTTACATAAACTGATGCAAAGCGATGTGAGCAAAACCAGGACAATGTTGTACACTGTTATAGCAATAGTGTATGATGATCACCTAAGACTGACTTAGCTATTTTCAACAATACAATGATCCAAGATAATTTCAAGACTTATGATGAAAAAATGCTATTCATTCCAGAGAAAAAAACTGATGGAGTCTGGATGCAGATTAAAGCATACTTTTTAAAAATTATTTTTCTTGTTTGTTTGTTTTTGGTCTGTGTTTTCTTTCATAACATAAATGTGGAAATATATTTTGCATGAATTGCTTGCCTTCTCAAGGAAAAGGGAGGGAAGAAGAGAGAGAAAATTTGGAACTAAAATTTTTTTAAAAAATGAGTGTTAAAATTTTGTTCTTACATATATTTGGAAAAAATAAAATATAAACATTTTCCAAAAAAACCCACTGAAATCATCCATAGGATTCACACCACATTTTGAGATCTTCTGGGTTAGAGCTCCACAGTTCCAAAGTCTAAATACTCACTAAATGAGTATACTAACTCATGTAGTATACCTTGGTTCTTAATGCCTTCTTTAGGCCCCTTCAATGGAAAGAAAACATTTTTAAAATCTTTATGTTTGGATTACATTGTGAATGTCATGATCATAACATATTCCATTCAAATTCAATTCATAACTTGATGAACCCAGTACTAAGCTGACTTTCTGAACTTTTCCTACATTCCAATCTTGGGAACTTTGGTGGCAGATTAGAATAATGAAGTAATAATTATATATACTTCCATGAAGATGCAAAGAGTAGAAACAGATGCAGAGAATGAATGAATAAAAAAGTATTTATTAAAGACAGTATATGCTAAATGCTATGCTAAGTATCATTGATGCAAATATTAAAGAGAGATATTTCCTTCCTTTAGGGTGTTCCCAGTTAAATAGGAATGATAACACATGGCCAAAGGAGGCAGATGATAAGATGGCTTGGGTAGATGGCTTCATAGATGTGTGAAAATGAAGCATGATCTTCTTTCTAATTTAGCCAGTACCTATATAGTGGGTTAAGGAGGCTAATTTTCACTCTCTTAGTCACTAATCAATCATTCTTCATATTAGCCCATCACTTTTTTGTTAAAAGATGGGAAGTATTTTCCTTCCTTCCTTCCTTCCTTCCTTCCTTCCTTCCTTCCTTCCTTC
>JAJPUD010000947.1:365008-388612 GCA_023553655.1 Myrmecobius fasciatus
TCAGCATTCCTATCTTAATACAACCTATGATAAACAGTATTTTTGTCTACCATGCAATACTGTTGACTTATATTGAGCTTGTCATTATATTAAAAAACCTAGATATTTTTCTCAGGAATTATTGTTTAGTTATCTGTTCTACAATCCCATACTTGTTAAGCTACTTTAAAAAATCAAATCAACTTTACTTTCTCCCCTATTATATTTTTATCCTATTATTAGTTGACTCATTATATGAGCCTTTCAAAATCTTTTTGGCTCTTTTCTGTTGTCCAGTGGTATACCCTCCCTCCCAACTTTATGCTATCTACAAATCTGAAAACATATCCATTGACATATTCCTAGTATTCAGACCAATAGCATTCAGTTTTCCTCCTTCTCCTTTCAGAGCTCACATCATAAAATGCTAGAACTGGAAGGGATCTTAGGAATTATCTAGTCTAACTCTCTCATTTGATGAAGTCAGAGAGGCTAAGTAAGGCCCTGGTCATGTGCTGAGCCTTTAATCCAGATCTCTCTTTTGGCAACTGAGGACTCTTTCCATTATACCACTAATATCCCTTTTTTCCCATTTAGGTTTCCACATAGTATTAATTGTTTCGCATGTATATATGTTTTATGTTCCTTGCTAGATTATAAGGTCCTTGAGGGAAGAAGTGTCTTGATCTCCCTTGTCCTTGAGTCTCAAATTTTCTAGTACTGTTATTTGTATGAGATAGCTACTCATAAAAATTTGTTGAATCCCTCATGCCATTTCCAAGGACTAAGGAGATAGTTGTGAGGGGGTGGGGAATGTTAAAAAATTCAAGGTCCTGCCTATGCAAAATTTGGGATGAGAGAGACCTGGTAGCATAGACTTTAGAGCAGAATATGGGCTTAGATATAAAGGTAGCATTAATCAGAACAGAGATGGTTTAATGGGATGGAAGACTCTCCCTGGGGATAATTATTACCCTCAAGTTGGAAGAGAGACTACTACAATCTAAACTGAAGGAAAGGCTTGATTGATAATGGATCCTCCCTTCTCCCTCTCTTTCCCTAGTTATTACATAGTCTGGTGTGATTTTCTTTTTCATTTTCTCTTTCTTCTACCTATTCAGGAAGAACTGGGGAAAAAAAAAACCCAAACCAAAACTAAGTGTCCTATTTACCAAGACTCACTGCAGATGGTATTTTATAAGATAGATTTTTTTTTTAATAAATTAGTTTGTTCCTGTTGGCTAGAGGTATGTCATTCCTTGAGATCAGAGTATGGAAGGAGGCATTGCCTCAAGGAAGCTTTTTTTTTCCCTACAGAATATCTGTGCTAGCATCTTGCTTTTCTAATGTGGGAGGATAAAAAGAACTCCCTGGAGCTGACGAGTTTTAGTTTAGTTTATGAATGCTAGTACAGTGGATAGAGAGCTGGACCTAATGTGAGGAGGAATTGAATTCAAATCCAGCCTCAAACATTTATTAGGAGTCTCTCACCCTTTATCTCAGTTTTCTCAACTGTAAAATGGGGATGATCACTTCACCTTTCTCTCAGTATATGATAAGGATCAATTGAGATAATATTTGTAAAGTATATACCACAGAGTCTGGCACATTGTAGGTACTTATTAAATACTGATTCCCCCTCTTGCTCTTTTCCAAGCAGAATGCTAAAATTTGAACCTAGATTTATCCAAGAGGAATAAGCGATTAGAGTAATAGTGCAGCTGAAATATTGCTATAGGTCCCAAAACCTAAATTCCTTCCTTTTTCAATCAAAGGTAGGGAATGGGAAAGAGACTAGAGGAACTAGAGGAGAAAGCCCTTCCTATGAATCAGCTCTATAGCTGTGAGCTGTGGGGGATTTCAACTTCTGCCCCTTTTTGAAAGGGAGGGGAAAATGAGAAGAGCATAAAGTGTATTCCAGTGTGAGCCACAATAACAATAGTGTTACATTTGAAGGACTGAATGTAAGACTGAGATCGACTTCATTTTTGATCACAGTACCCCAAATATATTTTATAGTTTACCAGGATTATGCTATTCCAATTGTAACATTTCCTGCAACTGAATGTGGTATTTAAATGGATGGATTCTAAACATGAGTTTGACATGGGGGTTTTAGTTACTACTAGACTTGAAGTATAAAGTTAGCCACAATAAACTTGACTCCCCTCATTCCAGGAGTTCTAAGTGGGTGAGTTTTAAGTAACATTTGGTAAATGCTTATGGTCTATATTCATTATGTAAACCACATAAGAGGTTAGTTTATTCTCCAGTCAGCTGGTGGAACATTATACAATTGTACTGAAGGATCAGCTTTGTCTGAAGACCTGAAGCCTGAACCACTTAAGCAGACCTCCTATGCATATGTTACTAAAAACTTAATAAAAATTCTGAAAGGATGTTTATTCCAAATTTCATTCATCGTCTCATGCTTGGAGTTCATTCATCATGACTACTTTGTCCCTCTTTTAAAAAAAACAAAACAAAACAAAACAAAAAACCTTTATCAGAAACTCTCATTCCTGCAAGGCACATTGTGTTGTGCCCATATGGCACATTTTGCAACTAACAAAGGGAGAAGGAAATAACATCCTCATCTTTGTCATTTATTCATCTGCTCTCTTTATTTCACTCAGGAGGATTTCATCAGAAATGAGCCACAGCACTAGTGGAAGCTGCAGAAGGAATGTTGGGAAGGCATCGGTGAATGCAAATGTTCAAGTACAGTTAGAATCCTAAGTAAATAAGACTTACTGTTTAATACCACTAGAGAGAGAATTTTTTTAGTCTCTTTCCAGTGATTTCTCTGGGGGACAGAGGTGAAGGGTTAAGTAGCCTCCTTAGTGACTCAAGCAAAAACCAGAAACTACTCCATTTGGTGCACAGCTACAGGAAATATCTGTAACCCTCATGGTGTACAGGTCTGATTTTATTAGTCTTGTCAAAATACTATTAGGAGACACCATGTTTTTCAGAGCTATGTTCCAGCAAGAGAGCTATGCCCTGAGATTGGCATAACAACAATTCTTTGCACTCACTGCTGCAACTAAATCACAGAAATGGAGGTCTCTGGGCTCAGATAAGCACTGACAGGACCAGACATGAAGCCCTGCTATGAATGGATTTTTTGTCACTAGTCAGCCTTTCCTCACTGCTGCTGTTGTACCTCACCACTGTGGCTATAAGACATCATTTGACTCTTTGTCCAGCCATGAGTATATAAATAAATGCTCAATCCCACTGCCTTGGGTTCCTCCAGCATATAACTTATTCTCTCCTTGCTTGTGAGCCAGTTCCCTCAATTTGATTAAGCTTCAGTTTGATTCCTGACTCTCCTTTCTTTATCTGTTCTGTTTATCTCTGACCATCCAGAGGTTGATCAGCATTACAGATGCATTGATGAAAACCTTTTCTGGTCAAAAGAAACAGATTGAAGGGTAGTTTTGGTAAATTGCAGAAAAGATGCAATTTTTGTTTTATTTTTGACACTTCCCTTTCTCTCACATCACATATCAATCAGTTATTGATACCTGTTGATTTGAGCTCTAAAATACTTTCTCATCTTTTCCCTTTTGTCTATTTCCATTGCCCTTTTCTGATTATAAATCTTCATTACCACTTGCCTGAAGGATTACTGCAACTACTTAAGAGATCCTCATGTCTGTGTTTATTCCATTTCTTTTCAAGGAAGTAGGGTTCAGGAATACTGACCACACAGCACTATCTGCTCCATCATGGATGGCTACCATCTCTTGGGTCCTGTAGTTCCTTTTTGAGGCTACATGGCTCCTTCTCTAGGAAATCTCTTTGCATCTCTATCTTTGCCTATTCACTGATACCATCCCTAGGGCTTACTGGAGTCTCTAGAGGAATGGAGAGAGGAAATTCCTTTATTTTACATTTAAGCTAGCATTGAACACTGTTAGCCAGTTGCCTGATCACATTCAGTTGTATTAGATTTGTGCTGTTATTACTTATAGCTAAAGAAACTCAAAGAGGTGAAGTTTTACAAATAAGTGGCAAAGGCAGTTTCAAGCCCAAGTCTACTGATTCTAACTCCAGTGTTCTTTTTACTATTCTACAAAAGTATTTCTCTCTCCCTCTCCCTTTTCCTGTCTTCTCTTCCTCTCTCCCTTTCCCTTCTTCCCTCCCTTCCCTTCCCTCCTCTCTTTCTCTCTCTCTTCTCTCCTCTCTCTCTTTCTCTCCTTTTTCCCCCCTTCCCCACTCTCATCTTCCTCTCTCCATCACTTTCTTTCTCTCTGTATCATATATTTATGTCTATTTATAAATATATTATAAATATAAATATGTATTTATGATGAATATATAGATGAAAAATATCTCTTATAAACACATATCAATAATCATATATTAAAAATGCCAGAAATTCTGATTGTTAAATTGGTTTTTTTTTTCTGATGTGGGAATTTGTTGGAAGGCTACAAAGAAGCAGTTTAACTAAGCACATAAGAGTTAACTTGCAAACCAGAGAGAGACTGATAATTTAGTGATATGAACTTGGACTACCAAGTTTTTGACCTTGTTTTTGCTTTTACCTTGGGGCCTGAGATTACCCAATCCTGGTAAGTTAATTAACCTTTATTCCTAATGGTTTCATTGCTACACCATTTTGTTATGATTTTTCTGAATTTAGGTGAGACCTTGACTCTGATCCTTGGCCATTGGACCTTTGGTCTAAGGATTCTCTGACTACAAGAACAGTTCAATGTTAAACCATAACACATTTAAAAATTTACATATTTGATGAATCAATACATATGCACACTTTTTATAGATTCTTTAGATGTCCTAAAAATTAAAAAACTAAATCGTACCATTTGGTCCTCTTTGGATGACTGAAAATACTTTGCAAATGATGTTATAGTTTGTATTTCACAAATAACTGTGACTCATGTCAAGCCATCAAAAGTAAAATAACTCCAACCAAGGACCAAAAGAGAGAGTGAAATTTTAATTTGGATTTTAGCACCAAGAGCGTGCTCATTACAAAGATTAAAATTCAACAAATGTTAATTAGGCACACTATCTATATTTTGAACTAATAAAAATCCAGTAGGGAAGGGAAAAGCAGAGTAATAGTCGTAGGTTAGTATGTGTATGGGAGGAGATTTTGTTCAGATTGTAAAATTTTTGTCTCGTTATTTTAGGTTTAATTTTTACTAGATTTGTTTTATTGTTCTTCAGTTATGTAGAGGGTTGGGACCAACTCTTACAAACATTTTCATAGCTTGAGGCTAGAAAAATAGTGTACATGTATATGTTAAGTATGAGTACAAATATTAGACATTCATCTCTGTAAGTTCTGAATTCACACCAAGGATTGTTAGTTTGGAAAGAGTTTAAGAACTATGATACCATGAAAAGAGCTATGTGTATTTTCTGTATATGCTATGAATTGGTCCAGCTATTCAGCAAAACAATTCAGAATCATGTTAAGACATAAGAAGGTAAGTAAAATGTCCATACCTACTAGACAGCTATCCCTCAAATGTATAAAAATAAAAGATTATTATAAAAATACTGATCCTATATATATCAAAACATTTTGGGGGAGAATTAGTAGGATAGTATATGTATGTTTTAAAAGTGATGAAAGGTACTGGGTAATCTATTCAGGAACGAATGAGCTGCCTGACAGTGTGGAACCTTCTTAGGTCCCCAGAAAGATACTCAGAATTGGGGATGCAGGCCAGTGCATCTGGAAGCATTCTGTTGTGATTGTCAAGGACTTTAAATTCTTAACTGGCAAAAGAGGATGAATGTGAATAGGAGAAATTTAACTTTTATTGGGTCTTTCTTTGTTTGGGACTTCATTATATCTTCTTGGAAGGTGCATCATTTTCATGGAGAGATTTATTTCCATCAAGGAAGAAAAAAAATAAAAATACTGAACAAAGGCTTTATCCTTATTAGATTTTTCAGATTAACTTTTGCTTACTCCCTTTATACTATGGTGCCATATGATAAGTGCATTGGAGAGTTGCAAAATGAAATATAATATGAGGTGACCAGGGAGAAATGAAAACAGAGAAGGCTTCATGGAGAGATGGTATTTGAACTGATACTAAAAGGATGGTAAGAATTTAATTGATGGAGAGGGAAGGAGGGACATTTTAGACCTAGAAAATAGTGTAAGCAAAAGTTCAGACGTGGGAAAGTACATAGGATATGATTTGCCTCCTAGTTAAAAGCCCTTGAAGGTTGTCCACTCAAAACCCCTCCCCCCCATGATGATTTGAGATATATACATATATATATGTATATACATATATGTGTATATATACATATATATGTAGGATTTTTATCTTTGTAATAATATTTTATTTTTATATATTTTGAGGTAGTTATTTAGTAGGTATGGACATTTTATTCACCTTTTTGTTCTTATGTCTTAACATGATTCTGAATTGTTTTCCTAAATAACTGGACCAATTCATAGCATTACAGGTAATTTTTTAATACTTCTGTAGCATCCCTTTTAGAGAAAAAAATTAAATTTTCACTTTATTTATATATTCCTAAGGCCAATTATAGTGCCTTGGACACAATAGGCAATTAATAAATGCTTATTGATACTGATTAGATATTTTCACAGGTCCCTCCCAGATCTAATATCTTTTTTAAAATATGATAATAAAGTTTAAAAAATATATTTCTATTTGCATTCAGAATTTATCAGTTCTCTCTCTGTAGTTGGATAGCATTTTTCATCATGTGTCCTTTTGGGATCATTTTGGATCTTTACCTTTATAAGAGTAGCTAAGTCATTCCCAGTTGATCATTGTACAATATTTCAGTTACTGTGTATAGTGTTCTCCTGGTTCTGCTCACTTCACTTTGTATGAGTTCATATAAGTCTTCCTAAGTTCTTTTGAAACCATCTAGCTTGTCATTTGTTTTAGCACAATATTCCACCATAGTCATATACTACAACTTGGTTAGCCATTCTCCAGTTATGGGCAGCTCCTCAATTTCCAATTTTTTGCCATTACAAAAGAGGCTGCTATAAATAGTTTCATACAAATAGGTCCTTTTCCCTTTTCTTTGATCTCTGGGGATATAGACCTAGTAGTGATATTGCTGGATCAAATGGTATGTACATTTTTTTTTCTTTCTTTTGCTGAGTCAATTGGGATTAAGTGACTTGCCCAGGGTCACACAGCTAGGGAATGTTAAGTGTCTGAGACCAAATTTGAACTCAGGTTCTCCTGACTTCAGGGCTAGTGCTCTATCCACTCACCACCTAGCTGCCCTGATATGTACATTTTTATAAACCTTTGGGCATAGTTCCAAATTGTTCTCCAGGATGGTTTGGACTAGTTCACAGTGCTGTCATGTTAACCAGTCTGATAGGTGTGAGGTAATTTCTCAGAGTTGTTTTAACTTGCTTTTCTTTAATCAGTAGTAGTTAGAGCATTTTTAACAGATCTAATATCTTGTGATTTTTCATTATGTTATTCACAAATAAGTTTACTGAATTGAGGTCTGTGCTCTGGAATGAAAAACACAAAATCATAAAAAATTAGAATTAGAAGAAATATTAGTGGTCATCTGCTAAAATATCTATAATTTCTGAGGCAATGAAAATGTTCTAATCTTTTCTGGAATACTTTCAGTGACAGGTAGCAAGATAATCAATTAAAATTTTTATTCATATCTTTTATTTTTACATCACCTACATTTTCCCCACATGCCTCTTTCTATTGTCCTTTTAGAGAATTATCTCTCATAATAAAAAAATAAAAGGAGAAACAAAGTCAAACAGCTTTGCAAAACCGGTCAATATATCAACTAAGTTTTACATGATATATGTTGTTCCTCACTCATAGTACTTCTTTAAAAAAAGAAGGGAGGTACCTTTTTTATTTTTTATTTTATTTGCATAACATATGTGGGGGTAATTCTTCAACAATAAGCCTTACATAGCTTTCTGTTACAATTTTTTCCCCCCAACTCCCCACTCCTTCCCTAGATGGCAGGATATCCACTACATGTTAATTATGTTAAAATACTGGCAAATCGAATATATGTATACATATTTCCAAACTTATCATTGTGGTGCAAGAAAAATCTTAGCTACACAAAAAATATATCAGATAAAGGAAACACAATGTAAGCAAACATCAATCAAGGAGTATGAGAATGTTATGTTGTGGTCCACAATTCATATCCCTCTCTCTGGGTATATATGGCTTTCTTCAGTGAACAATTGGAGGTGGTTTGAAACATTTCATTGTTGAAGAGAGCCATGTCCATCAGAATTGATCATCATATAGTACTGTTGTTGCCGTGTATAATGATCTCCTGGTTCTGCTCATTTCACTCAGCATCAGTTCATGTAAGTCTCTCCAGGCCTCTCTGAAATCATCTTGCTGGTCATTTCTTACAGAACAATAATATTCCATAATATTGATATACCATAATTTATTCAGCCATTCTCCAATTGAAGGACATCTATTCAATTTCCAGTTTCTAGCCACTACAAAAAGGGCTGCCACAAACATTCTTGCACATGTGGGGCCTTTTCCTTCCTTTATGATTTCTTTGGGATATAAGCCCAATAGAAATACTGCTGGGTCAAAGGGTATGCACAGTTTGAAAACTTTTTGAGCGTAGCTCCTAATTGTTCTCCAGAATGGCTGTATGCGTTCACAGCTCCACCAACAATGCATCAGTGTCCCAGCCCTCCCACATCCCCTCCAACATTCATCATTAACTTTTCCTGTCATTTTAGCCAATCTGACAGGTGTGAAGTGGTACCTCAGGGTTGTCTTGATTTGCATTTCTCTGATCAATAGTGATTTAGAGCACCTTTTCATATGACTATAAATAGTTTTAATTTCATCCTCTGAAAATTGTCTGTTCATATCCTTTGACCATTTATTGATTGGAGAATGGCTTGAATTTTTATAAATATGATACAATTCCTATATATTTTAGAGATGAGGCCTTTATCAGAACCCTTAAATGTAAAGATGATTTCCCAATTTATTGCTTCCCTCCTAATCTTGTCTGCATTGATTTTGTTTGTACAAAAACTTTTTAACTTAATATAGTCAAAGTTATCTATCTGGTTTTTAATTAAGAGTTCCAGTTCTTCTTTGGACATAAATTTATTCCATCTCCATAGGTCTGAGAGGTAAACTATATCACGCTCCTCTAATTTACTTATAATATCACTCTTTATATCCAGATCATGAACCCATTTAGATCTTATCTTGTTATGTGGTGTTAGATGTGGGCCAAGCCTTAATTTCTTCCACACTAGTTTCTGATTTTCCCAGCAGTTTTTGTCAAATAGTGAGTACTTATCCCAGAAGCTGGGGTCTTTGGGTTTATCAAAAACCAAATTGCTATAGTTATTGCCTAGTTTGTCTTGTGATTCTATCCTATTCCACTGATCGACTACTCTGTTTCTTAGCCAGTACCAAATGGTTTTGATGACCGCTGCTTTGTAATATAGTTTTAGATCTGGTACAGCAAGTCCACCATCATCAGCCTTTTTTTTCATTAATCCCCTTGAAATTCTTGACCTTTTGTTTTTCCAAATGAACTTTGCTACTATTTTTTCTAGATCTGTAAGATAATTTCTTGGGAGTTTGATTGGTATGGCACTAAATAAGTAAATTAGTTTGGGTAATATTGTCACTTTTATTATATTCGTTCAGCCTACCCATGAGCATTTTAAGTTTTTCCAACTGACTAGGTCTGATTTTATTTGTGTGGAAAGTGTTTTGTAGTTTAGTTCATATAGTTTCTGACTATCTCTTGGCAGATAAATTCCCAAATATTTTATACTATCAACAGTTATTTTGAATGGAATTTCTTTTTGTATCTCTTGCTGCTGAACTTTATTGGTAATATATAAAAATGCTGATGATTTATGTGGATTTATTTTGTATCCTGCAACTTTGCTAAAGTTGTGAATTGTTTCTAGTAGTTTTTTAGTTGAGTCTTTAGGGTTATCTACGTATATCATCATGTCATCTGCAAAGAGTGATAATTTGGTTTCCTCATTACCTACTCTAATTCCTTTAATCTCTTTTTCTTCTCTTACTTCCAAAGCTAACATTTCTAAGACAATATTAAATAATAATGGTGACAGTGGGCAGCCTTGTTTCACTCCTGATCTTATTGGGAATGGTTCTAGTTTGACTCCATTACATATGATGCTTGCTGAAGGTTTTAAGTAGATACTACTAATCATTTTAAGGAAAAGCTCATTTATTCCTATACTCTCCAGTGTTTTTAATAGGAATGGGTGTTGGATTTTATCAAAGGCTTTTTCTGCATCTATGGAGATAATCATATGGTTTTTGTTAATTTGGTTATTAATATAATTGATTATGCTAATAGTTTTCCTAATAATGAACCAGCCCTGCATCCCTGGTATAAATCCTACTTGGTCATAGTGTATTATCCTGGGGATGACTTTCTGTAATCTTGTTGCTAAAATCTTATTTAAAATTTTTGCATTAATATTCATTAGGGAAATGGGTCTATAGTTTTCTTTCTCAGTTTTCTCCCTACCTGGTTTAGCTATCAGCACCATATCTGTGTCATAGAAGGAATTTGGTAGTACACCTTCTTTCCCTATTTTTTCAAATAGTTTATATAGTATTGGGATTAATTGTTATTTGAATGTTTGGTAAAATTCACATGTAAATCCATCTGGCCCTGGAGATTTTTTCTTAGGGAGTTGATTAATAGCTTGTTCTATTTCTTTTTCCAAAATAGGGCAATTTAAATAATTTATTTCCTCTTCTGTTAATCTGGGCAATCTATATTTTTGTAGATATTCCTCCATTTCATTTACATTATCAAATTTATTGGCATAAAGTTGGGCAAAGAAACTCCTAATTATTGCTCTAATTTCCTCTTCATTGGAGGAAAGTTCTCCCTTATCATTTTTAAGACTAACAATTTGATTTTCCTCTTTCCTTTTTCTAATCAAATTAACTAAAGGCTTATCTATTTTGTTGGTTTTTTCATAAAACCAACTCTTACTTTTATTTATTAATTCAATAGTTTTCTTATTTTCAATTTTATTGATCTCCCCTCTAATTTTCAGAATTTCCAATTTGGTATTTAATTGAGGGTTTTTAATTTGGTCTTTTTCTAGCTTTTTTAATTGTAAGCCCAGTTCATTGATCTTCTCTTTCTCTGTTTTACGAAAGTAAGCATCTAGAGATATAAAATTACCCCTTATAACCGCTTTAGCCATGTCCCACAAATTTTGGTATGTTTTCTCATTGTTGTCATTCTCCTGGATGAAATTTTCGATTGTGTCTATAATTTGCTCTTTCACCCATTCGTTCTTCAGGATTAGATTATTTAATTTCCAAATAACTTGTGGTCTATTTTCTCCTGGCCTTATATTACATGTGAGTTTTATTGCATCATGATTTGAGAAGGATGCATTTACTATTTCTGCTTTTCTGCATTTGATTTTGAGGTTTTTATGCCCTAACACATTATCAATTTTTGTATAAGTTCCATGAACCCCTGAGAAAAAAGTATACTCCCTTCTATCACCATTCAATTTCCTCCAGAGATCTATCATACCTAATTTTTCTAGCCTTTTGTTAATCTCCCTAACTTCTTTCTTATTTATTTTGTGATTTGATTTATCTAATTCTGAGAGAGCAAGGTTGAGATCCCCCACTACTATAGTATTACTGTCTATTTCTCCTTGCATCTCTGTTAGTTTCTCCTCTAGGAATTTGGATGCTATATCACTTGGTCCATATATGTTAAGTATTGATACTGCTTCATTGTTTATGGAACCCTTTAGTAAAATATAGTTTCCTTCCTTATCTCTTTTAATTAGATCTATCTTGGCTTTTACTTGATGTGAGATAAGGATTGCTACCCCTGCCTTTCTTTGTTCACCTGAAGCATAGAAGATTCTCCTCCAGCCCTTTACCTTCACTCTGTATGTATCTCTATGCTTTAGATGTGTTTCTTGTAAACAACACATAGTAGGATTTTGGCTTTTATTCCAGTCTGCTACCTGCTCCTGTTTTATGGGAGAGTTCATCCCATTCACATTCATAGTTAAAATAACTATATCTGTATTCCCTGCCATCTTATTTACCCAGAGTTATGATTTTCTCTTCCCTTTCCCCTCTCTCCCTTCCCCCCTCCCCAGTACTTTGCTCTTGATGACCACCTCCCACCAATAATCTTCCTCCCTTTAGAGTCCCTCCCTCCCCTTTATACCTTTCCCCTAATCCTTCTATTAGTTTATCCCTTTCCTTTTCTCCCCTCCCTCCTACCTTCCCATAAGGAGGGTCAGGCCTTTCTTTGAAGCCAAATGTGTCTGATATACTCTCTTAGAGTCCAATCTAATGAGAGTAAGGTTTACACAATACTCATTGCCCTCCCTTCTTTCCTTCAATTATATTAGATCTTCTATGTCTCTTTTTGAGATTTTGCCTTATTTTACCTCCTTTATTTTTACTTTATTTTGCCTCCTTTCTCCCCTCCCCCCTTTTTCTTTTTCAGTATGGTATCCCTTCCACCTCTAATTTCTTTTCCATTATTATCAAAGAAAAATCAAATTATATTGCCATTCTTTAAGGATACCTATAGTAGAAATTTAGTTCTCAAGAGTTTTCCTTTTTACCTTTTTATGCTTCTCTTGAGTTCTCTATTTGGAGGTCAAATTTTTTGTTCAGATCTGGTCTTTTCATTAGAAATATGTGAAATTCTCCTGTATCATTGAATGACCATCTTCCTCCCTGGAAGACGATGCTCATTCTAGCTGGATAACTTATTCTTGCCTGTAATCCAAGTTCTTTTGCCTTTCGTAATGTCTGATTCCAGGCCCTTCGATCCTTTAAAGTGGAAGCTGACAGATCCTGTGTAATTCTAATTACAGTTCCTCGGTATTTGAACTGTTTCTTTCTAGCTGCTTGCAATATGTTTTCCTTGGTGCGATAGTCCTGAAATTTGGCCACGATATTCCTTGGGGTTTTAATTTTGGGGTCTCTTTCTGGAGTTGATCGGTGAATTCTTTCAATGCCAATTTTGCCTTCTGATTCTAAAACATCAGGGCAATTCTCTTTCATGATTTCCTGGAAGATAGCATCCAGGTTCTTTTTTTCATCGTGGCTTTCAGAGAGTCCGATAATCCTTAAATTGTCTCTCCTGGATCTGTTTTCCAAGTCAGTTGTTTTTCCTAGGAGATATTTCATATTTTCTTCTATTTTTTCATTTTTTTGTTTTTGTTTGACTGATTCTTGAAGTCTTATTGAATCATTTACTTCTATTTGTTCAATTTTAATTTTTAAAGTATTATTTCCTTCAGTTATCTTTTTTAGCTCCTTTTGTAGCTGGCCAGTTGAATTTCTTGATTCAATGCATTCTTTTTCCATTTTGCCAGTTTTATTTTTCAGTGAATTGTTGTCTTTTTCCAATTCACCAATTTTGTTTTTCAGTTCACCATTTTTATTTTCCAGTGAATTGGTGATTTTTTCCAATTCACCAATTTTGTTTTTCAGTGAACTGTTTTCTTTTTCCAATTCACCAGTCCTATTTTGCAGTTTTTGATATTTCTATTGCACTTATCTCAATTTATTTCCCCATTCTTCTTCTAGCTCTCTTTTGAGATTCTTAATGCAATCTTCCAGGAAGCCTTCTGAAAGAGAGACCAACTTAAGTCTGCCTTTGTGGCTTCATCTGGGATTGTTTTCATAATGTCAGTATCTGGGGACTGCTCTATTTTTTCTCCGTAAAATCTGTCTATGGTGAGAGCTCTCTTCTGTTTCTTACTAATACTTTTGAGTTGAGGTATCAGTCACCAGCAGGGAGTATTGCCCCCGTTTCAATTTGCCCTGGGGCAGTTTGCCGAGTTGACTTCTAGTCTGAGGTTAGTCGGGCTAGGTCTGCACTAGGACCATGGTTTCAGCTGCTCTCAATCCACCCATTACCAAAGGCAGATCTGCCAAAGCACCTGCCTGCAAGTAGAGCAAAGTGGCCCAGGTGTCTCCCAGGGGCTTCCTGGGTGCCTAAAATACACCCCTCTATCGCAGCCCTGACTTCTGCCTGGCGGGAGTCTGATCTCGACCAGCGGCCGATTTCCCCTGAGTCTAACCTTCTCCGGAGTTCTTTCAAGGTAGATTTTTGATAGAAGTGCGTTGTAGTCCAAATGTTTGGCAGAGCCCTCACTCCAAAACCAGTTCGAAGGCTCACTTTGTCTGGGTCTGAGGGAAGGTCTCAGGAGTTCACAGAGAACGCTGTCTGCAGTTCGCCATCTTAGCTCCGCCCCTGGAGGTACCTTTTAATGCTTCCTCTTTGGGGTAGTTTCATAGCATTATTTAAATTATTTTCTTTTTGTCCTTTCCATTTATATTGTTACATACATTTTCTTTTCTTTTTTCTTTTTACTTTACATTGCATCAGTTCATATTCTATCCTGATTTTCTGCGTCATATTGCCTCTTTGCACATTACAGTAATATGCAATCACATTTATATAGTATGCTTTTTAAATCAATCCCCATCTATATTTTTTCCAGTACTTTATTACTCTAAAAAGTCCTGCCAAAAATATTTTGGTATATAGAGAATCTTTAAGGTAGTCATCCAGCAAGTATGGATATTTTAGTCACTTTCTTAAGAAGTTAACATTTTAATATCATTATGAATTTGTTTCCTAGATAGTTGGATAAATTCATAATTCCACAGTTAATTTTTTAACACTTTTACAGAATTCTCTTTGACTTCCTCCTCAAGTTCCATTCATAAATTTGCAGATTGGGTTTCCAGGGGAGTAACTTCTCCAGGATTTGAGAAATATATCTCCTCTTAAAATTATATCAGTCCTCATAAGTGTCCTCAGTAACTAATAAACACAATTAGCTCTAAAAATGCATTTACTGAGATGGCAAAATAAAGCAATAGTTACAATAATACTTATAATACTCGGATGCAATCCTCCTCAGTTACATATAGTGCCCATGAAAAAAGAAGGTTAAAACTTAGATTATAATATAGAAAACATACGTGTGAAAGAAACTGGCAACTTCTTTTTTTTTTTTTTTTTTTTTTGCTTTTTGCTGAGGCAATTGAGGTTAAGTGACTTGCCCAGGGTTACACAGCTAGGGAATGTTAGGTGTCTGAGACCAGATTTGAACTCAGGTCCTCCTGACTTCAGGGCCAAAGTGGCAACTTCTTATATGGAAAGACTTAGAAGTTCTCTCTCTCTCTCTCTTTTTTTTTTTTTTTTGGTAGCATCTTCACAGTTCACCTGGAGTGCATTATTTCTATTTAGTAGGTTGCTCTTTTGGGTTTCCAGTTTCAATTTCTCTCCTCAGCTTAATTCTTCATTATAAACAGTTGGCTCTTTCCTAAGTCTATACCTGGCTCTCTTTTCTGCTGCTAGGCGTCCTGTTTCTTCAAGTTATTTCCTTCTTTGATTGATTGCCTGTCTATTTGTCAGTATGGAATACATACCTTTGCTCTCTCAGCTGTGCCTTGAACTCTCTCAAGTCAACAAACAAACTGCTGGATGGGCTATCTTCTTCTGGTAAGTTGTTTCTAGACACCATGGCATTAAAGTCTCTGAGTATAACAGTATGTGATGTGCCTCTAGACTGAAAATGCCAAACAACAACAACCACAAGAAATTGCTAAATATCAATACAGGAGAGTCTCACCTGTCAATTATTCTTGTCATGTTGTCTTGAGTGTTTTAGTAACTAAAGGAAATCATTGTAGTGTTTTTTTCACTTATGATAGTGATTTCCAATGAGAATTCTACTTTATATTTAATTTAATTATTTTTCTGTGATACACATTAGTGAATAGTTCTCCCCCCCAAAATAATTCAACCAATTTCTGAAGTAAAAGTGTATCCAGAGCCCCCAAAAAATCAAATTAGGAATCATGGTTTGAGAACTCTACCTCTTTGCCACAGTGTACATATTTCAAATGAATCTTCTGAAATGTTATTTTCATTTCTATACAAATGCTAAAATGTTGACCACCTTCATTTACAAATAATAATGGGAAATGAATGACAATATTTCTTGCTTCTAAAAAAAAAAACCCTATATAACCAGTTTATATAACCAGAACTCCATGGACAAAGCTTCCTAATGTTACAGAACACAGTGATGATGACCAGAGCTGACAGAAAGACAGCAGTAGCACTAAATAGTTTAACTATGCCTGCAGGTAATACTAAAATAGCTGCCAAAATTAAGCTGTATAGTATGGTATAGCTATACTGAGAGAATAGCTTGTTTGTGTGGGATTTTCAACCTTAACAGCAAATAGGTCATTTCTCTCACTTCGATTACATTTTTATGTTCAATATAAACTCTATAGTCAAAACTTCCATTAAAAAAAATCATTTATTGACATTTTGAAGAATGAGCTTTCTTGGGTGGGAAGGTGTAAAGCTATTTGAGGAACTGATGTGCGTCATTTAAGTGAAGATGTCGTCCCCCCAGAATCTTAGGTTTTACATTATTCCCAATGAGCTTTTAAAACCCTATTTAAATAACTTCTATGATGTGAAAAATCCAATGTAAAGTAAGCAAAATGTATTCTTAAAATTATGTTTTTTCCCTCTAGATGAATAAGTAAATGGAAAGACACTGAAAAATTAAGTAATTTTCTGTGGGTCACACAGTGAATTTATGGCCAAGGTGGACGTTTCTAACTCTTAGGCCAGTTCTACCCACTGTGCTATACTGACTCATATAGAATGGGAAAGAACAATTAATAAAAACATCATTTAGAATGCTACATATATTTGCTATTTCAAAGATCCCTGTTTTTGTCTACATTTTTACTTTTACCACCTCATTTCTGCATCTTAGTAAAAGTTTTCATTTCTTTCATATACTTTCTATGGCTGAGTTAATTAAGCAAGAATTATAGTCCCATTGTGTCTAATTTTGGTAGATAAAAAAGAAGTATTTGACTCAGTAGAACAAAATTTAGCCTTTTAGGTTTTCAAACAAGATATATCCTATGCATATATTAAAATCACTCAAAACTCCATGCCAGTAAAGACCATGGAAATAACCTTGTTCAGTGATCCCCAGGATAGTAAAATCAAGCAAGGCATCAGTCAGGAAGATATATGTTCATCAAGGGTAAATGAAACCTAAACTGTGCAAAGTCTAAGTAGAAAAGAGAATCCTTAGTGAAGAAGAGGTTCTTTGGATACATCCATTTGCAAATGATAGTGATATGATTATATAGAGTTCTGGAACATTATATGACCTCTTAGAGAGATTTATGGTCAGAATTGTCTTAACCAACACATAGGAAAAACAAAGTTCTTAAAGAAAATATACATTGTAATATAGTTCACCTCTCAGACCTTTGGAGATGGAATAAATTTATGTCCAAAGAAGAACTGGAACTCTTAATTGAAAACCAGATAGATAACTTTGACTATATTAAGTTAAAAAGTTTTTGTACAAACAAAATCAATGCAGACAAGATTAGGAGGGAAGTAATAAATTGGAAAATCATCTTTACATTCAAGGGTTCTGATAAAGGTCTCATCTCAAAAATATATAGAGAATTGTCTCATATTTATAAAAATTCAAGCCATTCTCCAATCAATAAATGGTCAAAGGATATGAACAGACAATTTTCAGAGGATGAAATTAAAACTATTTATAGTCATATGAAAAGGTGCTCCAAATCACTATTGATCAGAGAAATGCAAATCAAGACAACCCTGAGGTACCACTTCACACCTGTCAGATTGGCTAAAATGACAGGAAAAGTTAATGATGAATGTTGGAGGGGTTGTGGGAGGGCTGGGACACTGATGCATTGTTGGTGGAGCTGTGAACAGATACAGCCATTCTGGAGAACAATTTGGAGCTATGCTCAAAAAGTTATCAAACTGTGCATACCCTTTGACCCAGCAGCATTTCTATTGGGCTTATATCCCAAAGAAATCATAAAGAAAGGAAAAGGCCCCACATGTGCAAGAATGTTTGTGGCAGCCCTTTTTGTAGTGGCTAGAAACTGGAAATTGAATAGATGCCCTTCAATTGGAGAATGGCTGAATAAATTATGGTATATGAATATTATGGAATATTATTGTTCTGTAAGAAATGACCAGCAAGATGATTTCAGAGAGGCCTGGAGATACTTACATGAACTGATGCTGAGTGAAATGAGCAGAACCAGGAGATCATTATACACGGCAACAACAGTACTATATGACAATTAATTCTGATGGACATGGCTCTCTTCAACAATGATATGTTTCAAACCACCTCCAATTGTTCACTGAAGAAAGCCATATACACCCAGAGAGAGGGATGCGAAATGTGGACCACAACATAACATTCTCATACTCCTTGATTGATGTTTGCTTACATTGTGTTTCCTTTATCTGATATATCGTTTGTGTAGATAAGATTTTTCTTGCACAACAATGATAAGTTTGGAAATATGTATACATATATTCGATTTGCCAATATTTTAACATAATTAACATGTAGTGGATATCCTGCCATCTAGGGAAGGGGTGGGGAAGTTGGGGGGAAAAATTTGTAACGGAAAGCTATGTAAGGGTTATTGTTGAAGAATTACCCACACATATGTTATGCAAATAAAATAAAAAAAAAGAAAAAAAAAGAAAAAAAAAAAAGAAAATATACATTGCCCAAATTATGACATGCAATATTAGATAGCTCACTGAATTGTATATAATAAATACATACTGTAGGTGAACAAGATCAAGGGTTGAGAGTTGAGAAATTAAATGATAGTTTTACAGCTGGGAAGGACTTTAGAAGTAGTTATTGCAATCCCTTCATTTTACCGATGAGGAAATTGAGGACTTATATGGGTAGTAAATGGAAAATTTGAACCAGATTCAAATCACTGATTATTTGATGAAGTATTCTTTCCCTTGTGCATATTTTGTTGTTGTTGAGAAATGTTCTTTCAATAATCCCACAACATAATTTACCATAAAATCTCTTTTTAATATTAGTGCTCTCCTAATGTTGCTATTTAACTATAGGTCTTAAATGATCTCAGGAAAAAATACAATTGTATAGGGAATGAGTTTGATTCCACACTGTAGGTAGTACCTGTCCCACTAAGTTTGTTTGTTTGTTTGTTTCCTTTTCTTTCTTTCCCTTACTTGATCTTTGTTCTGTCCCTGATTGCCTCAGAATGTAAATAGTGATTGCTTCTGTTTTGGCAAGGAATCCACTGTCATACTTGACATTGACAGGCAGTCAAATATGAAGTATAATGGTACCAGAGGCAGTGCAGGGTAGTCAAATCCATGCTGGTCTTGCAGTCCCAATTGCCCCCAAATCTAATTCTGCCTCAAACATTTACTATCTGTAGGACCAGAGGCAAAACATTTATCTTCTCTAGCCTTTATTTTCTCATCTATCAAACTGGACTAACAGTGTCTATAGAGCCAGTCATAGATGGCTTGCTTATCAAATCTGATGACTCAAAGCTTCAAGGGATAGCTGATAGTTTGATGGCAGATTTGTGATCTTGGAAAACCTTGACCTATTGGAAAAATAATTGGAACATCTAATAGGATGGAGGTTAGAATCAAGTGAGATAATATATGTAAAGTACTTTTCAAATCTTAAGCTGCCATAGCAATTTTGGTTATTATTATGATAGACATTCATTGCCACTTGGCTGAAACAGAACAGTTATGCCTTTTTGGTTATCATTTCTTTATAAATATAAAATCAAGCTAATCATGATTCCTGTTCTTTCCAGACATCTTCTCTCCCATGTTCCTTATTGCTAACTTAGCTAACAAGCTAACTTGTAAAAAGTGACATAGCTCTATAGCACAGACATCTTACCATTATAGAGCCTTCCAAGGAGGCATAAAGGTTAATTGAAAATCAATAATAGCTACAATAATATACTGACAAAATTCTTGCAGCTAATTCTCTTCATTTATAAAAACTCAAGTTTGTCTTGTTTACCATATCAGGAGTTCCAGATGATTCTTTTGAGAAAAATCTTTTTACATAGAATCCAAAAAAGAGGAAATAGAACTGAGGTATGAAACCTACTTCAAGCAAGAGGCATTTCATGCTTTATACAGGCATGCTTTAAAAGCACTTTCCTTAAATCTGTTGAAAATATCCAGATGTATATTTACAGGGAAAGAAATCAATTGTCTGAACAACATCTGGCATAGCAGATGGGATAGGTTTAATTTTTTATGTTATAACTAGCATCTTTTAGTTGAGTCATTCAGATGATTTTGCCAAAAGATAGCATTCACATTTTACCCATGGTAAAGATGATCTAACACAAAGTACAAACAGAGCCAAAGACCCATCAAGTTTTGAGCTTTAGGCTGGAGTTCTTTTTACTTTGTGTATTTTGCTGCCAGTTTCTCATGTGCTCAGAGGATTAGGCTTTAG
Source organism: Myrmecobius fasciatus (assembly GCA_023553655.1). Lineage (NCBI taxonomy): Eukaryota > Metazoa > Chordata > Mammalia > Dasyuromorphia > Myrmecobiidae > Myrmecobius > Myrmecobius fasciatus. The sequence continues at coordinate 385,413 of JAJPUD010000947.1, forward strand.
ATAATTACATGGAACTTTAGATTCCTATAACCATGGAAATAGCAATTTCCCCCAAACCATCAGACCTGTTTCCACCCCAGACCCTGTAGCCATCACTGAGAGGAGGAATCATTGTGGAGATGGGCCCATTTTACTCATTACCATCAGCAACAACTGTTGGTTAACTGCCATCAACAAGCGATAATCACAAGAACCCCGGGGATAAGAGTATCCATTCTTTATCCCCTTCATGAGAGATGCAGGCAAGCCAGCTGACCTGAAACAGCAAGGCACTCCAAGGGAGAGACAGGATGAAGCATGTGCCAGGCAAATCAAACCTCCACCACCATCTCTTCAGACCCTGATGGAGACAGTTCAGGACTCTGAACATAGGAGCCTTTGAAATAGTGCTGCCTCCAATCAAGTATTTGTGGCCATTATCCTGAGAAATGGAGATGCAGTCAGGCAACTGCTTCACAGGTACCACAACCACAATTATTGGAGACCCAGAAAAGAAAGTTCTTGTCACCCAGTCATTGACACGGTCAAGTGGATTAACACCAGAAACCCATGGGATTTTACCAGTGGAAATGACAATAAAGAAGAAGCATTACCATCTGTTTTGTTATTGTATTAAAAGGACCATGAAACCTTTCCAACTGATTTGCAGCTGAGACCTTCTACACACCTTAGAATGTGAATTCCTTGAGAGCAGGAACTGTATTAATTTTTTATTTCTTTCTACTTAAGTACTTCGGTGTTTTGCACATTTTGCTTAATATATGAATCACTCACTCATTTATTTACTCATTCATTTAGACTTAAGAGATTGAGATTCTAAGGGTAAATCACTCATTGACATGTGATTTTGACTTTTTGAATCTTGCTGAGGTCAAATCACCACGACAGGAGAAACATCCTAGGATTCTGAAAGAACTTGTAACTTTATAATAGTTCTGTGTGATGTTGGAAAAGTTGTGGAGAACAGAAATACTTCTTCAGGACTTAAAAGGACAAATATCTTGATTTTTTTTAAATGGAAGAGTTGAGTGTGCAAACTATAATGCATAGTGCTTGATTACCATTCTTGACAAAAATGTATAATTATTAAAGGGATAGTTTGTAAACATTTAGAAAAGGGAAGTAAAGAAATCTAAGAGTTAGGATTGCAACATGAAGAACAAGTCATGTCAGGAAAACTTGAGTTCATTTAATCACAAGATTAAAGATGACTAGATCAGGGAAATGTGGCAGACAGAATACTTGGATTTTAATTAGGCTTTCAATCAAACTGCTCAGAGTGGACAAAGAAATGAAGGCTAGATAATGGTAGAGGTAGACAGATTTAGGATCTGTTGAAAGATCATACTTGAAAACAGTCATTAATGGGGTCAAGGCCACATTGGAGAAAGTCCCTCAAGTACCACTCCAGGGACCTCTCTTGGCCCTATCCAATTCCAAATCTTAATTAATGACTTGGATGAAATCATAGATAGCTTTTTTATGAAATCTGATGACTCAGTGCTGCAAGGGATAGCTAATATATTTGATGTAGATTTGTGATTTTGGAACATTTTGACTGATTGGAACAATAAGGCATATCTAATAATAAAAATTTTGTAGGAAAAAAAGATATATTTGGCTCCAGTCAAATGCACAAGTGCAGGTTGGGGCAGACATGGCTAACATTTTATGTTAACAATTAGGTAACAATTTATCTTAAAAAGATCTGAGGGTTTCAGGTGGATTGTAAGTTCTATATTAGTCAACAGTGTGATGACTCTCCAAAAGCTAATGTATCTTAAATTATATTGAGAAGTATGGTGTCTATCATAATAATAAACATAATAACAATATTAATAAACAAAATAACATAATAATAAACAACAGTCAATTTCTGTTCTTGTCATGTCAAATGTAAAGTATTAATCTCTTTTCTGAGTTCTATGATTTGGAAAGTACTTTGGGAAAATCCTTAATAAATACGGAGGAGAGCAGCCAGGATGGTAAGGGATGAGGATCATAAAATTCAAAAGTGGTGAGACATCATGGAGCTGAAAAGAGTCTTGGAGCAGGGTATTTTTTTTTTCTTTTGTGTGTGTGTGTGTTTGGGTTGTGGACCCATTTGATAACCTGATGAAGCCTATAGAACCCTTCTCTAAATTGCTATTTTTAAGTGAATGAAATAAAGTGCATAGGAATGCAAAGGAAAGCAATTATATTGATTTTTGGCTATAAAAATTAAAACAAACAAACAAGCCATGAACTCCAACTAAGAACTGATTCTCAGAAAAGTTGTGTAATATCAGGCAAGTGTCTACTTCTAAACAGAACTAGAATTTAAACCATAGACAGAATTAAATTTAAATATAAAGTATTATATCTATTGTACATTTGCAGAAAAATTTATCTGGATGAGAAGACTAATGTGAGGGATGCCTTTCAAGTATTTGAAAGGCAGTGGGTCATGTGGAGGAAAAATTAGGCATATTCTTTTGACTGGAAAAGGCAGAATAAGGTCAATGGATAGAAAGAGAAATTTCAGCTTGTTATAAAGAAAAATTAACACTCAAGAGTTGTCTAAAAGTGGTATGACTTTCTTTGTGGGGTAGTGAGTTGACTCTCATTGGAGGGCTTTAAGCAGAGTATTCTGATATTCAGTTACATATTATATACTTTTAATAGTGTGAATCAAGTGATGGTAGTCAGAGTAAATCATTTCATTTCATTTTCCCATTGTCAAAATAATGACAGTAATTCATAGTATAAGGTTCTGTCCCTTTTTCATGTAGACTCACTCACTGAAAGTAACAGAAGAACCTTTCTGTGAGGAAAATGGTTAAAACAGCTTGTGAAGAAAAAAGCCCTCTCATATATAATGTTCAGGTAAGCTACTGAATATTTTAAAGACCTGAAAGAGAACTTTCCCTCCAATAAATGTATAATAAAAAAACCTGCTGGAAGACAGAACAATTACGGAAGTAAAGATAGTATAAAGTATTGTGATCATTTTTTTTTTTCTAATTCATTTTTAGATTTTTGAAGCTTTTAACTTAGACATCTTAGATCAAACAATTATTTAGAGACTATAAGAAATTTATATATAAATATATATATCCAAATATGTATATATATATTTATCCAAATGTGTGTGTATCTATCTATCTATCTATCTATCTATCTATCTATCTATCTATCTATCTATCTATCTATCTATCTAT
>JAJPUD010000947.1:388622-391122 GCA_023553655.1 Myrmecobius fasciatus
TATCTATCTATCTATCTATCTATCTATCTATCTATCTATCTATCTATAAATACTTCCCGGGTTGTACCTTTCCAGAAAGTTAGAATTTTTGAGTTTTATCTGACAAATAAGAGATGTTACTGCTTAAAAGGAAGCACCAATAAGACATTAAAAGGTGTTGGGAAAATTCTGTCATTAGAAGAATTGTAAAGGAGAAGGAAGAGGAAGGGTGTAAATGACTGAGGAAAAGAAGGCACAGGAGATAATGAGAAAACTGCTGACAAAAGTAGAAAACAAGCTCACAAGGGCTAAGTCAGCCAACTGAAATTGTATAACCTCTCAAGAGTTGAATCCTATGGCTATATGGAGAGCTATCTCTTTGTGACCCCTTGTGGGGTTTTTTGGCCAAGACACAAAAGTGATTTGCCATTTTCTTCTGTAGGCCACTTATAGATGAGGAAACTGAGGCAAACTTCCCCAGGGTCACATAGCTAAATGTCTGAGATCAAATTGGAATTCACCCTTATTGTTCCTTAATGTCCTTTGTAGCTTGAAGGAAGAGAAAACTCTCGAGTGCCTGAAATGCCCTTTACTTTTTTCTAGGCAATACAGAAGGAAAGGCCTTGCATCTGTTTTGCTGTGAAAAGAGGCTTAGTTTTTCTGATAAGTGATTGGACAATATAGAATGGCCATTTGAAAAACTGGGTTTGAAAAAACTCAATTACCACTGCTCTCTCACTATGTACAGGTAGAGAGCAGAAATTCCTAAAAGCTCCAAAGCAGATCTGAGGAGCTTGGCAGTTTTCCACTTAAAGCAATTGCTAATCACAAAAAACAACACCCCTCAAAAAAGCCAACAAAAAGCAAATCCCAAACCAAAATAAACAAGAAAACTCAACCAAGACAAAATAAAAAACCAAAAACAAACAAAAGAAACCCCAAACCGGTATACAACACTTTCTTAGTATTTGTCAAAGTTGGACTGTGTGCTGACAGAATTTGTCACTGCTTTAGTTGCTAGAAAGCAGCAAAGAAGTAGCTTTGCCTAGTAGGACTGTTGTGAGGACCAGAAATGTAGTAGATAGCAGAGAAACATTTTTTTTGTACCACAAGTGAAACATATTGCAGTTATTTCTGAAAACCTGCCATTCAGAGAAGTGAGTTCTTTCAGACAGATGGATTTCCTTTTTGTTTTGTTTTTTTTTTTGTTTTTTTTTTGTTTTTTTTTTTTTTTTGTAAAGTGTGTGCCTATTCTTACCCACAGATCATGTTGGGAGAGTATAATCCAAATTAATGGGAATATAGTTATTTTTGAATTATTTATGCTCTTTCCATCTGTTGAGGAAATATTAGGATTATTTCTGTTTTTTGTCATATCATTAAGTAAAAATTTTATAGTTAATGGTAAGAGAAAACAATAATGAAGTCTGAATGCAGATTGAAGCATTTTTTTTTTCTTTTTGCTGAGGTAATTGGGGCTAAGTGACTTGCCCAGGGTCACACAGCTAGGGAATGTTAAGTGTCTGAGACCAGATTTGAACTCAGGTCCTCCTGACTTCAGGGCTGGTGCTCTATCCACTGCACCACCTAGCTGTCCCTTGAAGCATATTTTTTTAAACTTTCTTTTTTTCTTTTCTTCTTTTGATTTGTGGGTTTTTTGTTTTTTTTTTTTACCATGGCTAATATGGAAATACATTTTGCATGAACCATGTATAATCTATATCAAAGTGCTTGTCTTCTCAAAAAGAGGGGAAGAGAGGAAAGGGAAGGAATGTTAATCATTGTTTTTAACATGTATGTGAGAAAAAATAAAATGAAAACAATCTTTAAAAAAGGAGTTAATGATATAATGATAGATTTTGTCAAATGGAGTGTATCTCAATGGGGGCTTATGATCTATAGTGCTGAGTTATAGGAATACATCCCTAACGTACAAGGATTGCTCTCCTTAGTGCTCCTTAAACAGAGTTTAAATGGTAGCTAACTGATCTTAATTATGACTAATTCTCTGGGGATACCTTACCACCTGCTGGAATGAATGAAGTTGGGAATAATTGAGCCAGCCTCAGCCCAGAGAGAAAACCTAGGAAAAATGGGTAAATTGGTGCCAAGTGTGGACTATGATAGAATCATAGACAGATCTACAAAAGACCTTTGAGATTATAGTTTAAATATTCATTTAAAAATGAGAAAACTTAGGACCTAGATCAGGACAGATAGTTGTCAATTAGGGTTCTTCTGACTGTCCAGTGGAGAAGGAAATGGGAAACCACTTCAGTATCTTTGCCAAGCAAACTCCATGGATGGTACTGGCTTACTGTGGTTCATAGGACCATGAAGAGACACATGCAGCCGGACAACAACTGATGGCCCTCTTGCTAAACTCAAATGCATATTTGTTTGAACTCAGCTGTGCTGTCTTCATTTAGGGACAATAGTACTTGTAGGCAAAAGATAATGTGTTAGAATTTCTATTCATATATCTGAATTTTACTCTTGAATTTCACTGCAGAAATCCATC
>JAJPUD010000947.1:396122-459611 GCA_023553655.1 Myrmecobius fasciatus
TATCAGTATCAGAATTGTGTGATACATTTGGATAGTGTGAAACTCAGAGAAGGTGAGGTTATTGATTGATGAAGATAGGAAGAGAATCTGGAAGCAGCAATGGAGAGCAATGAGTATTCCATTTTCCCCAAACATGACTAATGAATCAGGGGTATAAAGGAAAATGCAACTAGTGCTGGGAAAAGGTAACTTGTCATGAGGAAATAGCTGTCCTGCTGAATACCAAAAGAGGGAGACAGAAAGGAAAAAAAAAATTAAGATGAAATCTAGTTTGTTATCTATGGAACAAATATTCCAGAGAGCACAGTGGAAGGGTTAAGAAAGTTTTAAAAGAATGTTAGGCACAGTGGATAGAGTATCAGTCCTGAAGTCAGGAGGACCTTAATTCATATCTGGTCTTAGACACTTAACACTTCCTAGCTGTGTGACCCTGGGCAAGTCACTTAACCCCAATTGCCTCAGCAGGGGAAAAAAAAAATGTTTGGGGTTTGGGAGAGGATTAGATTGAAGGAAATTGAAATAAAGCAGTCATGAGGAAGAGATGGAAAATGGATTTTGAACAATGGCACCAGAGGCTCAAAATCACTGAGAAGGGTATGGGTATGACAGAGTGTAAGTAATGTAAGAATAATAAGTATAATATAATATATAAGTATAATAGTATAATATAAAATATAAATATAAATATAATAAGAATATATAAATATAATAGAAGAATATATAAATATAATAATAAGAATAACTTCAAGTAGGTTACTATCCACAGGAGTTTAGTCTAAAGTGGAGTTTTTCTGCAGGGAGTATGGAGGGTATTCAAGTAGAGGATATACAAGTGAAAATTGAGAGGTCAAAGCCAGGAACCTACTGGATGGTCTCCAGCACTCTAGTTTCATTACATTCTGATGAAGGACAAAGATGCAAATAAAAATGAGGAACTCCCTACTAAGGATTAAGTAAAGTTCTAAAATTATCTTTTCACTGTTCTCCCAAAGAAGGCGATACCCTTGGTATTCTATTTCTGATAAAAACTGGGGTAGTTGTATGAAAAGTTTAAACAAAATCCAATGAATCATTTTGACAGTGACTTTTGCCATTGTCAAATGGAACTAATGTTGAGATGATTTCAATAGTTGAATTTCATAGGTTTATTAAAGTATCAGAGGACATACTTTCTGCTGTTCGCTAAATTTATTAGGGACCTTAGATGGGGACTGCCTTTTGACCCTGTTTTTGGTGGTTGATATAGAGAGTTATCTATATCTGGCTCCAAAAGATGGAGATTTTTAAAGGGGGGGGGTTAAATTCCTTAAGGAAATGGGTTTAATATATTGGATTTCTTTGGCTCCTTCTGCCTCCCCCCAAATAGCAACTCCATACTCTATAAATAGCAAGCTTGAAGAAGCCCATTTAATTGTAGCCTACTTTTTGGTTAGAGTCCAACTAGAAGGACAGGTTTTAGCTACAGGTCATCTCTATTACACAATTATACAAATGTGGGCTGATCAATCGGCAAATTTTGAGCAGGGGGACCAGATAGTTTTGGTTCAGGCAAGTCCTTATATCTGGAGCTGGGGGAAAGAGGCACAAGAGTCCTCTGCCTCACTAGGTGGACATAGAACAATGATATTTTGGTTGTGATTTATAAAAAAATATTTTCTTGATAAGAAAGCAACTGATTGATATTCAGCAAGTGGGGCAGCCAGTAAAATTGTATAGGGAAATTCATCATCAAGGAAGGTCCTTTAGCCCATGAAGCCTCCTCTAAAGGTTTATTTCATAAGGATCATTCAGGAGAGATTACAGTGAAAAGACTTTGGAGTGAAGGGGCATCAGGCTTTTGAGAGTTAATATCTATTCAGTCACTTTAAATAACCTATATGAATGTTACTTTAGGTAGAGACAAATAAAAATCCTTAGAGTTACCAAAAAACATTCCATGAACATCAAAACAGTTTCTAGTTCCTAGTGGGGCAAAGAATATTTCTTCTTCAGGGATGGAGATGAAGGAAATTGGAGTTCTTAGTTAAACCACTCCCCCTTATAACAATCAAATATTTTCTATAAGGAAGGCAGTTGGTATCTGGCAATCTGGCAAATTATGGTAGATTGTAAGAAGCTGAAAAAAGTCATTATAGTCATTTCTACAGCTCTTCCTGATGTTGTCAGTGTCATGGACAAGGTAGCCTAGGCTCAGAGAAGTGATATGAACTTACTGATCTCGCCACTGCTTTCTCCTCAATTTCTTTGGTTAAAATTACTAAGATGTTTGCTTTTAGCTGGAAAGGATAAAATGTGGATATATATGTACATGTGCATATATAATAAGATATAACATATATTATATGCAACATATTTATGTTATCAAGAAATATTTTATATGCATGCTCATTTGTACATATCAGTATAAATTTAATCTATGTCCCTATTCTGCCTCACTCCCTCATTTTGCCATTTACTGGTAGAATGACTTGAAAAAGATTAACTTTTTGGGAACATTGGTATATTATACTACAATCATGACAAAATGTTGACTAGGCCAGATGAGTCCCTGGTGGTAGAGGACCTAGATTGGATGATGGTGCATATGAGGAACAAAGGGTGAGAACCCTAATAAAATCTCAAGCACTAGCCTGCTCAGTCAAGTCATAGGAATATAGTGTAGGTGAGGAAAAACCAGATGATTCTGGACATAGTTTAGGATAAACTATCAGCACTCACTTCATGATCTGAGAAGCAAGTACAGAGATCTTTTGGATATTTCACGATTCAAATAACTGACATTCTCCCCTTGGGTATCCTGATGGTCCTCATTTACTTAGTTACTTGTAAGTCTATTTCTTTGAAGTGGGGTTCAGAACAGACTACACCCCTAAAGAATATATAAGTAGACTATCCAACATTATCTCTTTTGTCCCCTAATGACTCTGCAAACCCATGTTTCTGAGACCTCTATATAAAAATCAGGCTGGGAGGAGCCTTTGCCAGGTCCTAAGATGTGGCCAGAATAAGCAACTGTCAGACTTCTGTTGTTCTAAGTCCCAAAGCAGCTACTCGTTATATCACTTTCGAAAAGCAGCTTTTTGCCCTAATTGCTACTGAACTGATGATGCAGGATCATAAATCATCCTTTGTCTAGAAGTGGGTTTTTGCAAGAAGATCTCTCTAACAAGATGGGGAGTACACAAGAAGCTTCTATTGCTAAATGAAAATAGAATATTAAAATCATGGTTTTCTGGGTCATTCTAGTGTTTGTGCCCACCCTAAAACACTTGATAGCCAAGGTCAGTTGTCCAACTTTGTAGATCAGTTATCCACCATTTCAGAAACCCATTTTTTTTTTTTAAAACAAATCAATGCCATAGTGGGAAAGGGAAAGTTTTTTTGGTCCATTCAATTCTGGGATCCAGTCTCCGGGATGACTTATCTATTAAGGTAATATTACCTATTACCTATTAAGTTCTTTTTGTAAAAGGTCCTTATCAATCATTTTTTAGTTTTTTCTTATTCCTTTCCTAGCACAGAATTGCCTTGGTTTTCACGGTTTTCAGCCTTCTTTATAGAGAGCTCTATAAATACCAAAAAATAATAGCTCGTCTCCCTAAATTTTTTGGAATGGTTTAAGCAATTCCTTTCTAGAAATAACTCAGAAGACCAAGGTGGTGGTATTAATGGGAGGCATCTTACTTTCTAATAGCATGGAAAAGGTTAATATATAACTATAATGGATGGATATTTACTTCTAAGAAAGGAAGTATTTTAGTTTACTTGGTAATTCTGAGTCCCTAGATGGGGATGACAGTGAAAAAAAAAAAGGCAAATCCTTCACATAGGCTTTTTAGAGAGTAAAGTATATTCCTGATATGGCTTGCAAGGAGGTAGATTTTAGTGGTGAGTTGGAAAATATCAAGGGAATGGTGATTTTTGGAGAAGCCTAAAAATTAACTGAGATCCCAGGATAGGCTGCATGTAAGAAGCTTATGATGTCTTAGCCACTTTATAAGAAGTGCATGATGAAGAATTGTTGACTGTATTGAGTTAGTCAAGAAGTGTTTATTAAGAGTCTACTATGTACGAATCATGGTGCTAAGTGCTGAGGATTATATACTGAGGATTATATATATACATATATATAAAAGACAAAAGATAGTTATTGCCTTCAAGGAGTTCTCAATCTCATGGGAGGAACAATAAGCAAACAATTTTGTACAAACCAGCAATAAACAGGATTACTAGGAAGAAGTAGTTCCTTTAGAGAGGGAAGGAACTAGAATTGGAGGGATTGGGAAAGGAAGTTCCATCATTTGTGCTGTATCTCTGATGATCCTGGTATTTCTCCAATTCATTGGCTCATTTTGATTACCTTGCAATAGGAGACACAGTGAATGATAGAAAATGTGGTATCACCTAAGACGTGGGCCATGTTGAAATATGAGATTTATTCCTTTGGGGGGGGGGAGTCTAGCTTTGGTTTTCTGGCTTTGTTTCTCTTTCATTTATCTATATTTTTTATCTTTATGAAAAAAAGAGGGAGGGGATGATTGAATTCTCTCCCATCCCCCCCTTAGTATTATATATGCTGGGAGGATAATCCAGGAAATGCCTTGACAGCACTTAAATGTTAGGAAAGCTCTTTAGAAAAGAGATATCAGACCTATAACCAGCAAAACTCCCAAACATAGTCAGATCTAGATTAAAATTTAATCAGAAAATGTTTAACAAAAATAATAAAAATACAGAACTTAAATTAAATTTTTTTCTAAGTCAAATATGCTGTTTAAGATTAACTTTCATTTGAGGGGCAGCTAGGTGGTGCAGTGGATAGAGCCCCAGCCCTGAAGGCAGGAGTACCTGAGTTCAAATCTGGTCTCAGACACTTAACATTCCCTTGCTGTGTGACCCTGGGCAAGTCACTTAACCTAATTGCCTCAGCAAAAAGAAAAAAAAAAGGATTAACTTCCATTTGAAGCTGACACCATTGCTTTAGAAAATTCTTCCAACTTTGCCACAATGTGGGTGATTTGTGAAAGAACCAGGGTTTTCTGTTTTCCCACAATAGTGATTAACTTTCTAAAAGGCAACAAAGTTGTCTCCAGTACTCCTGCCTCCCCTGATAACAATTTCTAGCTCAGATATGGTCATAAAAAGTCCCATCCTAGTATAGTTAATGCCTCTTAACTTGGTTAAGAGCTATCTTCTGTCCTGCTGATCAGATATATTCCATAATGTAGAGGAGGGAAGCTCTGCTCAGAACAGCTAATTAATTGTATTTTTCATGAATATCCTTGCTTTTTCAGGGCAAAGTAAACCTTTTTTTTTGTTCTGTCTTCAATGACTTATGAGTATATTGTTCCATTTCCAAATGAAACCTGAACCAAAAGGGGGCTGATATTAGGCTTATTTATATCACCCCAGAACTTAGCTAGTTAAGTGCCTAAAGAGAAGTTTGAGCCTATATCTTAATTCTAAGCTTGAGATTTGCTTTATCTGCCTTAAAACACTATATAAATATGAATAATTATCATTAAGCAGAACTTCCAAACATAACCAACCTGGGTAAATTTTCTTCCAATAAGCAAAGAATAAAGAGCTTACATTACCCCACCAAGCAGAAAGCAAATGCCCAGTTGGCATCTCAGAGGTCCCAAGACTAATTGTGAGGGCTTTCATTTAGGCTGACCTTTCAGAAATCATGCTGGGAAGGCTATTGCCACCTTTGCCAAGAGGTACATTTTGGGCCTTTACACCACCTGCTTGAGAATCAGCATGTCTTATTCTGTTTGGGGAAACTACATTTTGCTATTTTAGCAATTCCTGCAGCTTTTCCAATTAAAAGTCCTTGCTCTTCTGAAGAGGCTTTGTAAGCTTTCTAGAAATGCCTTTGTGTTGATTCCCCTTTATTTGTATTTCCTTTTTAGCATCCTCTGTCCTCTTTGATATTGCCCAGAGCAAAGAAAGAATGTGCAAAGCTTAGATACAGAGCTGTGAAAGTGCTGCTAGTCATAGTGGCCAGTTACTTATATAAATAGATAGGAAACATCTGTGGGGATGCAGGAAGTTTCAGTTGGTCCTGTGCTTCACTTGAAGAGCTGCCTGTAGGGTGAAGGTATAAAGGCCAGGATGAAAGCAGCACCCGAGATGGGCTACAAAATGAATTTAAAATAAAGCCAGAAGAGAATCAGGATTGAGGAACTGTGAGAGGAAGTCGTAGTAGTAGAGAAATGAAAGTCTGAATAGCCCCATTCAGACAGGGATTGGTTTGGTGATTTCATTAGTATATTAGCATCTCCAAAAAGACAAAATTCCCTCTATTAATGCAGATCACATCACCTTCTCTGCAAGTTATAGTCTTATAGAGTTGCCTAGAGCACCTAGAGATGGAATGAATTGTCCTAGATCATATGGTCAGTGTGTTTTAGAGACAGTATGTGAACCCAAATTGGAATGAATTTTTTTTTTAAGTGAAATATTCTATCTAGTCTTCTTTTCTCTATTTTCTCCCACTTGGAAACATTGCCCTTTAGTTCTCCTCTACCTTCACAAAATATTCAGTGTCCCTATGTTAATATATGCAAAATGCTTTGTGGCCTTGTGAATCAGATAGCAGAATTTGAAAAGTTAGGAGACTAAAGCCTGAATCTCACCTCAGATACTGTTAGATCAAGGGCAAATTCCTTGAGCTTTTAGAGCTTCAGTTTTCTCAATTAACGCTCCTTAGCTTTAGTTTTTTTCATTTGTAAAATGAAGATTATAGTGGCACTTAGAGGGTTATTGTAAGGATTAGTCAGTTAATTGGCATGTATTAACTTCCTACTATGTGCTACATAGTGTGTAGTAAATTTTGTGTCCTATATTTTAAGACTAGACAAAAAAAAATCTGAGAGTCAGCATAGAGACAATAGTTGACTTTATGGGAATTGATGAAATTGTCAAATAAAATAATATTGCCGAAGAAAGGGCCCAAGAAAGAATCCTGAGGAATACTGTGGCCCTAAATTCAGCAAAGCAGAATGTGAACATAAGTGAACTATCAAGCGAGAGCAATGTCAAATGAGGCAATGTATGTAAAGCACTTTACAAATTTTAAAATGCTACATAAAAGCTAGCCATTATCATTAATTGTTCAATTGTTTCATTTGTGTTCAACTCTGTGACCCTATTTGGGGTTTTCTTGGCAAAGATACCAGAGTAGTTTGCCATTTTCTTTTTCAGCTCATTTTTACAAATGAGGAAATCTAGCCAAATTGGGTTAAATGACTTGTGCAGGATCACAAAATACTAAGTGTCTGAGGCCAGATTTGAACTTAAAAAGATGAGTTCCTAATTCCAGGATGGCACTCTATCCACTGTGCCATTTAGCTGACCTTCATTGCTATTATTATTATTATTACTAATAATAATTAAAATGGGAATAGTAATATTTTTGCTACCCACCTTACAGAGTTGTTATAAAGAAAGTGCTTTGCATACCATAAGATGAGATACAAGTATGAATTATTATTAAAGTACTATTTGGGGGGGGGAGAGGCTAACTCTGTTATTTAATTTATGTAAGGAACTCCCACTGTTGAAATTCCATCCATTAACAAAGATTGACCACGTGGTAATTTATAATCCTAAAGACTTGCTGTGGGTACTAATAAATTAAATGTCTTGCCCCAAATTAAAAGAGTTAGTAAATGACAGAAGGAATGGATTTGTCTTTCTGACCCAAGACTAACTTTTTACAATATTAAATAAATGTCAATTATTATTATCGTGCATCAAACTTATCACAACCTCTCAAGAAGCTAACTGAAAAACTCATCCAGTCTTTTATTGGTCATCAATAAAGCAATAAAATAAAATATCTACTATGCACCAAACACAGTGCCTGACCCTACAGAGTATTTTATTTTAATATGAGGGAAGAAGCCCTGTACTGCTTCAATATAATTTGAATAAAGATACAGATGGCATCCTTATTGAATTTGCAAGTGACATAAAACTGGGAAGGAAAGATGACACATTGGATGGCAGTCAGGAACCAGAAAGATTTTAACAGACCAGAAAAATGTTCTGAATTTAACAAGATGAGTTTTGTAGAGATATCTGTAAAATTCTCAACTTGTGTTCAAAAAAATGAGCTTCATATAGACTAGGAATGCATCAATCAATTAATAAGTAATTTTTAAGAACATATGTGTTAAGCACTGTGCTTTGCATTAGGAATACAAATTCAACAAATAAAAACTTCCTATTCACAAGGAACTTACATTTTAATGGGAAATACAGAAAGCACAATTTTAGAGGACTGAAATCTTGATATGAATCAGCAGCATGACATGGGAGCAGAAACAAGCTAATGAAATCTCAGTTTGCATTGTGTGAGTGTTGAGAATAAGGGAAGTGATAATCCTGTTGTACTAACACCAGAATTGTAATGTTGCAGTTAGTTCTGGGTGTACCATTTTAATAAAAGCTGACATTTATTTTGTGCTTTAAGCTTTGCAGAGTAATCAATCAATCAGTCAACAAATAATTATTAGGTATCTATTATGTTCCAAAGCTCTGTTAGGCTCTGATATACAACAGATAAAATTAACAGATCCTGCTCTCAAGGAACTTACATTCTATTATAAGAGAATATATATATATATATATGTATATATATATATATATACATACACACACACGTGTGGAATCTGAGTAACTATATGCAGAATAAATGTAAAATAGATATGTGTTGAATGTAAGGACATGAGGGTGGGCACTGAAAATTGGAGGAGTAGGAAGGCATCATGCGGTAACGCTTTAACTGCATCTTGAAGAAAGATAGGGATTTTATAAGGAGGAATTGAAGAGGGAATATATTCTGTTGTCAGGGATAAATAGTACTAAGATACAGACATGAGGAATGGAATTTCATGAGTGAGAAATTAAACAGTATAGTTTTACTAGATATATAATTCAAAAAAAGGAGGTAATATCTAATAATTGGAAAGGTAGGGTGGAGGCCAAATCGTGAAGACTTTAAAAGGTAAATAGAAGGCTTTATGTTTTCAAGAGATAATAGGAAGCCATTGGAATTGATTGAGTAGGAGAGTGACATCATCAGATTTGTACTTAGTGAAAAATCACTTTTATAGCTGTGAATTGGAATGGGGAGAGACTGGAATCAGGAAGACCAGTGAAGAGGTCATTGCAACAATTCAGATCATAGTTGATGAGAGATTATGCTGTCTGTGTGAAATCAGAAGCAAGAAATATTGTCAAGGATGAAACAGTAAGATCTGGCATTTGGATTAGTGCAATGAAAAGAGATTGTGAACTTGACAGCCTGAAAAAAAAGATGCTCCTTGCTAGAAACAGAAATGTTTGTTAAAGGAAAGTCTTGGAAAGAAACAAATGAGTTCTGTTTTGGCCAGGTTGAATTTTAGATGTCTCTCTAACATTTAGTATAAATGTCCAATAGACAAATGGTGATATGGAACAGGAGCCAAAAAGAGACTAAGTTTGGATTTATAAATCTCTGAGTTATTGAAATGATAATTGAACTGATGAAAGCTGATGAGGTCACCAAGAGAGTACAGAGAAGAGAGATTAGAATAGTCTTGGGATATATCCATAGTTAGAGGGAATAATATGAGTGACAGTTCCACAAATAAGGATAAAAAGGAGCAATTGAATGGCAGGAAGAGGAACTTAAAGAGCAGTGTGGTGGAAAATCATAGTGGAGAGGATATCTAGGAAGAGACGGTAGACAATAATGTCAAATGCTGCAGTGGTCAAGTAGAATAAGGCCTGAGAAAAGGTCATCAGTTATAGCAATTCAGAATTCATTGGTTATTTTGGAAAGAGCAGTTTCAATTAAGTGATGAGATCAGGAGCTATATTGCAAAGCTTTGAGAAGAGTGTGAAAGATAAAGTGGAAACAATGACTGTAGCAATTTTGTTGAGAAAAGGAGAAGAGATATAGTTCAATAGTTTGAAAGACTAGAAGAGTTGAATTAAGTTTTTTTTTTTTTTAAGTGTATAGTAAGTAGGTTTAGACAAGATGAAATGATTGAAGTAAGGTGAGATTGAGGAAGATGGAAATGAAATATGCTGGAGAGGATGGTAGAAGATGGGATAAAGGCCACATGTAGAAGGGTTGTCCTTGGCAAGGAGAAGGTCTACATCATCATCAAAGTTGGAAGCAATGAAGAGAGTGGGGATTTTATGAGGAAGACAAGGGAATATATAGAATTCACTATGAGTGGCCTTAATTTTCTCAATAAAGTAAGAATCCCAATCTTCAGCTGAAACAGGGGGAGGAGAAGTGTTATGGGAGACCTGAAGAGGAAAGAGGGACTTGGGAGTAGGAGGAATAAAATTAGAAAAGAATAAAAGAAGCATTTTACAAATGTGATCTTATTTGGCCCCTTGAATAACTCAGTGAAATGGGTAATAGTATATTATTCTGCTTTTGTATATAAAGAAAACGGGGCCCAGAGAAGACAATTGGCCCATTGTGGAGTAGGATTTGAACTGATCCAGATCTCTCCTATTTTATATCTAGTACTTTTTGTTTTTAAAAACAAATAAACAACATACTTAAAAATGCCTTTTGTATAATAATTTCTGGATTTAAAAAGTAAAATGAATCAAAGCCAATGGATATAGTGAGGTAGTGTTTCACAACCAGTTTTCTAATTCTTCAGGAAAGGAGGCAGTTTTTTTTTTTTTTTTAAATCACTCATTTTCTTGGGCAAAATTTCTTGAGCCATTACAATGATTCAGAATTTAGTTTTCCTTTTAAAAAATAACTTTTATTGATAGCTTTTGATTTTGTCATATTTTCCTCATATCTGTTTCCTTCTCTCCCTCAGATCTGTTATTTTAAAGTAATTTTTAATGTTTTTATAGTCACTGTAAATTATTCTCCTAGTTCTGCTTTCTTCACTCTGAGCTAGTTTACATAAATCTTCTTATATTATTTGAAATTCCTCATGTTCATTTTTTTTTTTTTTTGCACAGTAACCCCCTTATATTCATATAACAGTTTGTTCAGCCCTTTCCGAGTCAAAGGATACCTAGTTTATTTTTAGTTTTTTGCTTCCACAGAAAGTACTGCTATGGACATTTTGATACATATAGGGCCTTTCTTTCTTGGACTTCTTTAGAATATATACCTATCATGAGACACTCTTTTCATTACTCTTTTCTACAAGGACATTTGTTAAATGAGCCTTAATTGAATGAATAAGATAAGCCCAGATAAGAGAAAAGTTAGGGGAACACAATTCCTATTTTGATGTAGATGTTTCAAATATAATTGCTGAGATACTACCATCTTTGAAAAATAGAAGAGGTATCATAAGATTACAGTAGGGTACATGTAAGAAAAGGACAAGTTACAGCCAGTGAGCTTGATTTCAATTCCTGGGAACAAATCATTAAAGCTAGTAGACATCTAGAAAAGGAAATAATAATTATGAAGAACTGGCATGGCTGATGATGGCCATGAACTGGTCATGCCAGATAACCTTATTTCTTTTTTTAGACAGGGTTACTAAATTAGTTAGGAGAGAGGAATGCTACAGACCTAGTTTACCTAGATTTTAGCAAAATGTTTAATAAAGTATCTCATATTTTTTCTTGTGAAGAATGTAGATAGATATGAATTACATTATATCATATTTATAATGTAACATATTGATTGTATTCATCTATAAACATATATATACAAATGTACATATATTTGTACACACACACATATATACATATATATTATATATATGTATTTGCACACATATACAGAAGTCTACACACATATAGAAGTAGTTAAATATCTAAACTCAGAGGATGGCCATTAAAGCTTTATTGTCAATTGGCAGGCCTACAGTCGAGGGTCCCAGAGATCTGTGATTGTTTAAGGCTCTTTTCACTGATATAGGTAAAGTTTCTGCATGCTCATTAATTTTTTGGCTGTTACAAAGCTAAGGACAGCCAATGCATGACAGGGTCAGGATCCAAAAAGATCTTGACAAGCTAGAGCAGGGGTCAGAAAATTATGCCCTGAGGGCCAAATCTGACCTGCTGCATGTGTTTGTTTTTGTACAGCCCTTGAGCTAAAGAAAATTGTTTTTACATTAAAAAATACAATAAAACTTAAATATGTTAAAAAAAAAAAAGATATTCTTAACTCATAGGCTGTAGAAAAACAGGTTGTGGATTGGATTTGGTCTACAGGCCTTGGTTTGTTAACCTCTGGATTAGACTTCTGGTTGAATCTAATAAAAAGAAATTTAATAGGGACAGATATTTTGGGTAAAAAAATTAAGTTTATAAGTATAGAACATAGAAGGTATGGTTGTATAAAAGTTGGCCTGAAAAAGTTCTGGGGGTTTTAATAAATTGAAAACAAACTAAATATAATTTAGCAATGTGATTTATCAGCCAAAAAAAGGTAATGTATTGTATTCATAGAATAAAGAGGCACTAGTCCCTCTATACTGTATCTTCGTCAGACCACATCAAGAATATTGTGTTCAATTCTAGATGCTACAGTTTGAAAATAACATTGATAAACCCAAGAGTCTCTAGAGGTGGGTGACCAGCATGGTGAAGTCCTTGAGTCAATGTCATATAAGGATTGATTGAAAGAAATCAACATAATTAGCTAGCCTGGAGAAGAAGAGTCTTGGGGACAAATGAAAGTGTCTCCAAGTATATGAAAAGCTATCTTGTATAAGTGGATTAAACTTGTTCTGATTAGCCTCTGAGGGCAGAACCAAGAGCAATGGGTTGAAGTTTCAAAGACATTTCAAAGAAGTATGAAGTTTGGGATCAGAATCAAATTCTCAACAATTAGATCTGTTGAAAAGTGCTCTGAGAAGAGATATTTTTTTTTTTCCTCACTATAGGTCTTCAAGCAGTGATTATGTAGCCAATTTTTGGATATATCATAATGATTTTTTAAAAAGGATACAGATTTACCTGGATGGCCAATGAAGCTCTATCCTGCTCCCATTTTTGGGTTATTACTCTCAGTGTAAAAATGAATTTATTCTGCCTTCTTACTGAGCCAAGAATCTGGAATCTCTCTAAGCTTTGCTTGAACTTTATTTTTGATGGAGTTAAATGCTTCTTTTTTAGAGACAGATGAATTATCCTGTTTGTAGACTCCATAGAGTTCTCATTTTTTATTTAGTAGCTTTTGAATTACCTCATAATTTTTATCAAACTTTTCCCAATGTTTGTGAGTGTTATGGCTCAGATGAATAAGTGTGGTGTTATATATAAATCTCTGAAAATTGCCCACTCCTTTTTTGCTGCACTACTACCAAGTGTTAGCTCAATTTTCCCTCTTAGTCGGTAACAAATTGTTCACCTTGGAGAAGTCCACTAACCTGTTGACCTTGAATATTCTGATAATTATCATGCTTTCTGGCTACCATTTTTGTTCAATGTGAATGTATATCTTGAAGAAGATATTACCAGTTCAGTCTTTTGTGCCAGCCTTTCATCCTTTTCTTATCCTATCTGTTTCTTCTCCTTATAATGACATATGTCATTATGTGCCAATGTTTGTTGTGAAGATCGATCCATGAATTTTTGTTGCACTTATATAAATGTAGACAGTATTAGTGAGGATGATATGACACACAAATCTTTAATAATAAGTGATTATTGCTGTTGCTGTTTCCATTTCCATTCCTCCCAAGTATTCCCATGTCTGTGCTTGCTTTGGTCTTGAATCACCCAACATTAAAGTCATGTCCTCTTCCAGTACATTGAAAATGAAGTTCTCCAAGTCTTCTTAGAATTTTTATTTGACCTCATCAGTGTTGATCATGATGGGATAATATGCACTGATGAAGGCAGGGCATCTGTAGGTGACAATTTCATTGTCACGAGCCTGTAATTTCCTCCTTTTGGGAAGCATACAAGCTTTTTGACTAGTTTAGATTTGATTGTAAAACCTGTGCCAGTTTCATGGTATCTCCCAATCCCTAATGTCACTCAAGAAAAACCTGTATCTAACTTCAACTTTGGAAAACTGGACTTCATTTTCTAGTCTTGTTTTCCTCAGGGCTGCTATTTGGGTTCTTTCACACATTTCAGGTCTGCTGAATTTCTTACTGTCCATGAGTGTGAGCATAAGTATGAGTGGAATCATCTTTGCAGAAATTTTTGTGCATATTTTTGTGTTTGCACAGTGGAATCTCCATCTCCCATGGTAACCAGGTCAGGGTTAGGTAAAGCAGACAATTTTTAGGACGCCTTTTCTATCCTCTTCCTCATATCATAAAGTGAGCAGTTTAGTGCTAAAGAAAGCTGCTCAGACACACAGAGGGCTGTTGAATCTTCAGACCAGTGGAAAAATGACCTTTGGGCTGCCTGTGTACAGGGCACTACAGCTGTGACTACAGTTCCCAGTGTACCTGCCCTTGCTGCTTTGTCACTATAGAACTTCAAGGTAGGTAAAATAGTAACATAATAAATAATAAAAGAGCAAAATAGTTGAAAACCAAAATAATAAGATAATAAAAATTATTGAATAGTAAAATAAAATAGTGCAATAGTAAAGTGGTATGGTTTATGCTTTTGACTCAAGGGAAAATTTAATTTAAGTGAAGAAAAGTTGCATGAAGACATCATCTCTCCTCTGGAGTCATTGGAATCCAGTGGCAAGACAAAAGACAGGATGACTGGCAATGTAGGAGACAGTGGATAATGATGTTTTTGATGTCTACCCAAGCTCTAAGCAATCCACTGTGCCTGCTTCTGCTGCCTTCATGGCTTGTGGAACAAATTGTCTATATTCACCCATTCTTCCAGTGAAGTCTTCATGTGCTTGGGGAAGACTTTCCTCCTAATTCACCAATGGATTTGAAGCCTGTTGGTTACCCTTGAACTGGGTCAGCCCTTCTCCTGAGAATGATTCCACTAGGATGTGGCTACTGTACATGCTATAGCTTCTTGGAAACATAGATGAGAAATGAGTGGCAGTGGAATACCAAAAGTGGTTGAACATCCCTGAAAAGGATTCAGCATCCCTCAAATCAGAGGTCCTATTCCTTCTTAAATACCTGATATACCCCTTTGAATCCATAGTAGTATAGTGAATAGAGAACCAACCTCAAATCATGAAGACTTGGGTTTACGTCCCTCCTCTGACCCTGTCACCCTGAGCAAATCACTTAAACTCTCTGAGTATCAGTTCCTCATATGTAAAATGTGGAGTTTGGACAAGTTGGCTTCCACAGTCAATTTTAGCTCCAAATCCATGGCCCTGTAATCATTTACTTTACTTGTACTTGGACATAACTAACAACTTTTTTTTCTCATCCTTCTAAGACTGGGATCTCAGACTCCTTTAAACACTTTTGTTACTAGTACTTTCATCCATCTGTTCTAATTTCTTGATTCTTGACATTCAGACTCAAATGCTTATATGACACTGCCTAGAAAAACTGATTCCTGGCTTTGTGCCATATCTCCTAACTTCTTGAGTGCGTCTGGATTTTAGTTTTCCCTATTCTGATCTATCCTATTGCCAATTGAAGCCTTTATTATCTTCTCTCTAAGATTATCTTCCATTTATAATATATTTACTTATCTATACCCCACAAGGATAAAGATTGAGTTTTTGCTTTTCTTTGTATCTTTAGTACTTAGCACAATGTCTTAGCACATACCTCAGTAAATATAAATTCACTAAGTACATACTTTGTGCTAGGCACTGAGCTAATGACTGTTAATACAAAGAAAGGGAAAAGATAGCTCTGGCCCTTAAGGAGCTCACAGTCTGGATCAGAAAAGATTTCTCATAGAAGATAATGTTTTAGCTGGGACTTGAAAGAATGAAGGGAAGTCGGAAGGAGGTAATGAAGAGGGAGGACATTCTAGGTATAGAGGATAGTCATTAAAAGCCCTCGGAGTCTGGACATTTAGTGTATAATAAATGCTTGTTGATTCTGATAATGAAAAGAAAAGTGTAAGAGGGGGAGCCAATATGGGGCCTTTAATGAGGAGAGAAAGGAACTAGCAATCTGGAAATATCTGTGAAGTAAGGGAAAAGATAAGATTTATTGTAAGTAGAGGAAACTGGAAAATCAGAACAGAAAACCATAAAAGAGTGATTCTTATCTATTAGCTTATGTTGGAACACCCATGAGTTCTTTTCTACCTCCTAAATCTGTTTATTTGGTTATGTTGGCTTGGCAGAGACAATTATTTGAATGAGGGATGTTTAGATAGTCTTATAAGAGAAACAATCAAACTAAACAAACCACATTTCCTGTTTTGTTTGGTCCAGATAGCAGATAATTCCCTGCCAGACAGCAGAGCCCCTTCATTACAGCTCATAGTGGCAGCAATAGCCAACCTACAAATTATCATGATTGGTGGACTACTCGAATCAACCTATTTAGTCTTTAAATATTCTTTATTTTAAGGGAGGTAGTGCTGGTATCAGACTCAGAGAAGAATTTGAGATGGTGGCCTAATGATGGATAAAACCTTTGTATTCAACTATTTTATGTATACATTTGTATTTATTAACTTATTATTTGTTATATCTATTATTATATGTTCTTGTCTCCCTTATTAGAACTCCTTAAAAGCAGAGATAATTTTATTTCTTGCAGTAATATCCCCAGTATCTACCCTGTTCCCCCTATAATAAATTTGTACTCCCATGACCTAACATAGTGCTTGAAACATTATAGGTTCTTAATAAATATTTGTTGATTGATTGATTAGTTGCAGAGAAAATAGAAGCAAAATACCAAGTTTAAAGGAAGAATTGTGGGGGTAATTGATTCCATTATGACCTAATAGCACAGTGTAGCAAGAATATGACTAGTATAAACAATTAGGGGACCTTCCCCAAGAGCTTTTTTGTATGATTTGTCCCTTAGTTATTACTAGGCTATCTAGACAGAGCTTTGTCCTAATTCTCAAAAGAGGAAAAGCAATCACAAACTCAGCCCTAATGAGTATTCAGTGGCAAAGAGCATTTTGAGCCAAATCAAATCAATAAATATTTATTAAGGACTTATTATGTGCCAGGCATGGTGATGAAACAACATATGTGAGCCAGACAAAGCATTAAATTTGTAATAAGAAAGCCTGGATTTGGATCCCAGCTCTTCTGCTGCTGACCTATGTTACTTTAGATTAGTGACAACTATTCTGAGTCTAAGGTTATTTATTGTAAAATAAGGCAGTTAAACTTGATCATCTCAGAATCCCTTCAAGTCTTGAATCTATAATATTACAAACATTTATGTAGTGTTGGGATAACTCAAGACAATTGAATTGATAATAATAGCTTCTAAAGGTGAAAATTATCCTAGAAATGTTGTCTTAGATCCCTAGTGATGGTGGCAAAGAACTAGGAAAGACCCAGCCAAAATCAAGGTAAGCATCCAACTTCTTTTTATACCTGGTACATATATTCTCCAGGAACTAAAGTTTCCCTTTAGGAACTGAAAGCAATTGTCCTCCAGCAAATTGTATAGGGAAATTGGCTCTCCATTAGTTAAGGGAACATTTCCCCTGACTACATAGTGGAGAGTAAAGTATCTAAGCATCTACCATACAAAGGAGACAGCTTAATTCCTCTTTCTTAAGGAGAATAGTCAGTCTTCTCCATATACCACATTCTTTATGATGCACTTAACTTTGGTAGGGCCTGGATGTAACAAGGTAATTTATGTCTGCAATAAAGTAATATGAGTTAACATGACCCATTCTATGCTTCACCTGGAGCTGCTTAATAATCTGCTCATTTAAGCTTTAGGTAACTGAAATATGCAGGACTGGAATGCCTTATGTTTCTCCAAGATGGCAGGAAGACTTGTGAGTTAATTCAGACTGAGGGTTATTGAAGGGATAGTTAAATTATGAACCAAAAAGATAGTTAAACTATTTTTTTTGGGGGGGGGGAATAGACTCTGGCCTATCAGTCACAAGAGTATAAAAGTCCCATGCTCCTTTGAAATTCTGGGATTCTTAGTACATAAATTGAGTCCATTTGGGCTAGGACTCCCTTAATAGAGCACAGTTACCCTATTTTCAATTCCTCTTGGATTTAGGGACCATCGTCCATCAGAAATGGTAGGTGCCACCTGGCATCAGTAAATAATAATTGTAGTAAATGTTCACATTCATATGTGAATACTTTAAGTATTACAAAGAACTTTACATTCATTCTTCTATTTGACCAATCAGTTGAAAATTATCCCACTCTTCCCATATAGTATCAAATTCCTTATTCAAGGTCCTTCATTTTTCTATAATTAATTATACCTTATTGATTTGCAGGATGATAGAATTTGGTACTAAATGAGACTTTGGAATTTTGGAGTTCATTATGTAATCAGGTTGGGGAACCTTTTTTTTTTCTGCTAAGGGCTATTTGGATATTTGTAACATTATTCACAGACCATATAAAAGTATTAATTTATAGAACCCAAGTGTTAATTTGTTATATCTAGCTTTCAGCTCATCATTGCCTGCAGTTGTCTTAGCAAATGATTTTGCAGGCCTTATATTTCTTTTTTCCCCCTTTATTTAATATTTTATTTTTTCCAGTTACATGTAAAACAAATATTTTAAAATTTGTTTTAAAAACTTTGAGTTCCAGATTCTCTCCCTCCCTACTCCTATTTCCCATTGAGAAGGCACATGTGAAGTTATGCAAAACATTTCCATAAAAGACATGTTGCAAAAGAAAATATAGATTTCCTCTGTTCAAGAAAAACCTCAAGAAAAAATAGAGTATAAAGCATATATTTCTCAAAGAAATCTACAGAGAGTAATTTTTCCTTCCCAAATAAACTCAGCAATCTAGGCATTAGTGAACAGTAGGAAAACCCTTAGAGATTTGTAATCCCATCAATTCAGAATAGAAAGAATGCTAGATTTGAAGTTCAAAGATCTGAGTTTAAATTCCACTGAGATCCTGGGGAAATCACATCTCTTTTCTGAGTCTTAGTTTTGTTATCTGTAAGAGGATATGGAAATTCATCAGAGATGACTTCTGAGAGCCTTTCTACTTCAAAGTCTATGATTCTATTTAGTAGGAGCCTGTATAGTGCACTGCTCAATTCATATATTAATTGATGTTTTTTGTATTTATATTTCTCCCATTTCTGAGTATCTCCTTCACCTATATATCAAGTCAGCTCTTATAACAAAGATTAAAAATTAAAAATAAAAAAAGCAACTAAGGAAAACAAACTAACATATTAACTCTGAATGTCGGTATGCCGTTTTATATTTTGCCCTCATCCCATTCCCTCGCCTTCTGTAAAAAGACAGAGTGAGATGTATTTTCTCAGCTTTCCTTTAGGACCAAATTTAATTTAAATTTAAATTAAATTAAATTATGGTCTTCAATTACTTTTTTTTCTTTCCCATATACATTGTTGTGGTTATTGTGATGATTATTTTCCTGGTTCTGCTTACTTCACTTTGCATTAGACCATATTAGTTTCTCTATGCTTCTCTGAATTCATCATATTCATTTTTTCTTATGATGTAGTAATATCACATTATGTTCATGTACTACAATTTCTTTAGCTGTTTCCAATTTATGGGCATCTTTTGTGTTTCCATTTCTTTATAGAAAGTGTCCCTATGAATATTTTCCTTGTACATAGAACCTTTGTTTCTGTAATTTACCTCCTTGGAATATATGCTTAAATAAAGAGATCCATGGATTGTCCATTTAAGGGTATGGACAATTTAGTTCAATTCATAATTGTTAATGATTACCATTTGTGTTAGATGGTATGAAGTTAATAGTTGGTATAAAGTTGATACTATTGTAAAGATTTGGTAAAATGGAAAATTGCTCCTTTTATGTAACATTATTTTAAAAAAAATCATTATTTTTAAAACACATATAAACTGAATACTTAAACACTGGGTTTTGACTGATATTATAGGATTTCTAGTTCTAGAGAAAAATGAAATAAACAAAGTGAAAAGTTCTTCTTTCTAAAGAGTCTGGGTGAGCAGCAGGGTAGGAACAGCCTGTCCAGTGTCACAGTAATGGCTCTGGGTACATAAAGGAAACTAGCAATTGGCCTTTAATAATATGCACCCAACCACAGTGACTCTGGGAAACAACAGATGGATGGAATCACATTATTACCTTGTGTTTAATTAGAACACAAAAAGAATAAGACTAAACTATTTCTCATTAGTGTATTTGAAGGTATGACTTAGTTACCCTGATTGTGGCTTTGAACAAGGGAGGTTTACAAATTGAGCCAGACAAAGGTAGTGACAGGTGCAGAACTGCTGAACCACAGGGTGCTGGGAAGTTTCCTGTAGCTACAGCTTATTAAAATACTGTGCAGGAAACAAACAGAACTTTAAAAAGACAGAGGGAGTTTTGCAAAGAACAGTTTTCTAAGAGGATTTGTCATCAAGGTTGTCAGCAGATCCATGGGCTGGGAGTTAATCAGTGGGTTTGGTTCTCTTGGGAAGTTCTCAGAATCCTCAGATGACTTGTTTGGACTGGTTGTTTTTGAGTATTGAACAAACCACCAACCTGCCTATTAGCATTGTCTGATGGTTAGGGGTGGAGGGACTGAACTGATGATTTCACTGATATAGGGAATTCTTTACCAAAGGAAGTTGACCCTCTCTCTGTAATTTAAAAATCTCAGAGAACAGCCAAAGCAGGAATTACAATGTCTCATGGGCCTTCAGAGCAGGCTGAACCAGCTTATATTTTAATTGAAAAATATTTAACAAAATAAATAAAAATACAATAGAACATATGTAAAATTAGTTTATGGTTTCCCAATATGCTGCCTGCAGGAATCCTTATATATGGTTTAGTATCTATTTCTATTTGAATTTAACATTATTGACAAAGAATATTGGGAAGTTAAGTAACTTGCTCTGTGTGTAAGGAAATCATATATCCAGTATTCTGGTACAAGAAATAATTTTTATTAATTTATCATTATTCTAAATCTAAGCATTTTCTTTTTAAAAAGACAGCTATATTTAAACTGATAGAACTCTCTCATGCATATATTTTTATTCCAGCCACTTTAGATTTAACAGTTATAACATTCTGTGACAATAGACAAAATTCCATGATGAGATAAAACATAGAAATTGTGGTCAGGGTAAAGTAGTTAACATTTCCACTTTACCTTTCAGAACTATAATCATTTTTTGGCATACCCTTGGAGAATCATTTTCTTAAAACCATTGAATCCCTTTTTGACTACTCCCTTAAAAGATTCTCCTTTTCAGCTGGTCAAAGGTGAACCTAAAATATATTTCCATTAAGTGAAGTAATCAAGGAGGCTTCTTCTTCTCTTAGTTGGATCATTATCTTAATCCCTTAAGGGCACAGGGAAATATGATACTGCTCTTAGATGGATCAATCAAGGGTTCCTGTTTTGTTATCACCTTATTTATTTTGGTGAAGAGTCCTTTCTGGGTTGATCAGAGAAAAGAGGTAAGACATTGTTTTGGAATTGATAGTAAAAGACAAATACATTTTTCCCCCTTTTAAATTAGTTCAAAAGCTTCATACAAGGATAATTTTGAAATGCTTTCTAAATGTTTCTGAAAAAAAGGGGGGGACCCATGCTAGGGACACAAAGTCTATATATATATATCAATAATGCAGGATATGAATACAGGCGATTGTAGTTCCAAAGTTTCTATCTATCAACTATGTTGAGGGCTGTTTCTTTCACTTTGTTCTGTCTACATGATGGGTACAATTTTATCCAATCTCTTTCTGAAGTATATTCAAGAATCAACACTAGATACTGATGCTCAATTAGATTCAGGATTATCTGGATTCTTACTCTATTATCAGTAAGACTATATAATTTTAAATAATCATTAGTGCAAATTAGGAATATTTGTTGGTCAGTGAATGAGACTAGCATAGAAATATTGGAGTGTGTTGTGGCATGATATTTAAATGGATAAAGAATTTATTAAGTACTTCATATATATTAGGTACTATGCTAAGTTTTGAGAATGCAAATAGGATAGTCCCTGCACTCAAGGAGCTGACATTCTAACTAAGGAAGACAACATATAAAGGGGAGAACAGCTAATAAAGAGGAAGAAGAAAGTATAGTTAGGAGTGGAGTGGATGAATGTTGCAGTTCCTATTTTGAGTAGTGGTCCAGGCAGGTTAACCCTAAGCAAATAGGTGGAGCATAAGGGAGGATGCTTCTCTCAGGGAGCAAGGCAGTTTAGAAAAAGTACATGATCACTCAGAATATAAATAGTCATTTTGAAGATTGATACTATTCAGACATTGTAGAGTTGCCTTCCTAGTGTGATGTCTAGTTCTAAAACAGTAGTCCAAATGTAGCAGTTTCTGCTTTAATAGGCTAGTAAACAAAATATCATGTCATTGTGACTTTCACCTCCAAGGCACTATGATGATACTATCTAATCTATTGTATGTAAAATCATACCTTTTAGAACTTGAAGGGATCTTAGTGAACTAGCTCATAATGTCTTTTTTTCTCTTTCTCCATAATTTTTGATCTGGACTTGTGATTTATTAGAGTAATAAACTCTGTGGGGAAATTCCACCAAACAGATTGGAAACTGGTCCAAAACTTATAGTCTTAGAT
This sequence comes from Myrmecobius fasciatus, assembly GCA_023553655.1. Lineage (NCBI taxonomy): Eukaryota > Metazoa > Chordata > Mammalia > Dasyuromorphia > Myrmecobiidae > Myrmecobius > Myrmecobius fasciatus. Next base: position 418,730 of record JAJPUD010000947.1, read on the forward strand.
TGTTGCCTGGGGTACTTAGAGGTTGTGATTTGCCAATAATTACACAACTAGCATATGCCAGAATCCAGGTCTTTCTGGCAATAGGGCTGCTCCTTTTTTCTATAGCATGAAACTTTTCCCCTTAGTTTATAGATAAGGAAACTGAGACCTAGAAGGATTAAAAAACTCTTCCAGTGTCACTTGGTTAGCTAGTGGCAGATGGAAGCCAGAGCTTCTCATTATTCACTCTAACATCTTACCCTCACTGTGGGAACTTTGTGGCCATTTCCTCTAAATGACAACATCTGCACCAGTTTTCTCAGTGATTTCTCTATCTTTCTTATTTAACATTAAATTGTGAAACAAAGTCATTAGTAATGAAATTTTAGGACACAAGACCATCAACTTAGAATTAATCAAATGATTCAAAGTAATTAGCCAGGTGAGCAATACTTATTGAATGCCTATAGTATAGAAGTCAATGTACTTCATTCTAAGGACACACACAAAAAAGGCAGTAGACATGGCATTACTGTGAAAAGAAAACTTGCATATCATTGGACAAACAAATGGGGGGATCATGTAGTCAAAACTCTAAGTCCAGTAGGAATAAAAGGAGAGGGAGAATACTGAAAGTATTTATATATTCAGATATACTGAAGCATTCAGCAAAGAATTCATGAGTAATAGGATTGACCAGTGAAGGTCCATATGTGTGGAGTATGGGTAGTGTGTCTTGCCTGTTATTAGACCCTACAAAAGCTTGTTGAATCTGCTTCTAGAAATATGCAATGGGAGGACTGGCTATTCATCTTTCTACTTCTGAACATGTATAGATATTCTGTGACTGTTTACTGTAGGTTTGCTGTGTGGTAGAGGAGAATCTTTTAGTTGGCTGCTGAGCTGGAATTGAGTGTCTGTATAACAGACACAAGCAAACAAAAGTTCTCCCTCTTCCCTGGCAGAGAGCAAGGAAAGAACTCTAAGTCTTCAGGTGATAAGGGGAGGTAGTATTATGTCTTGAGCACAAACTGGATTTAAGTGAGGAGAGTTGCTCAAAGTTGCCAGACTCATTCTCTCTTCCAGAATCATCAGAATCCTCAGGATCCAATGGCAAGACAAAAGTCAGGACACCTGGTGATGGCTCAGATGCAGTGGATGACCTTGGCATCTTTGATGTCTAACCAAGCTCTCATTAGTATTCTTCCCACCTGGGCCACCATTGCTTAGTACCTATGTTCCTTCTGTCGGTGTTGCAATACTCTTTCCTCATCACCTGTCCTCCATTCACCTAAGAAGGTGAATGAGTATCAGCAATTGAACAGGCCGGGTTTCAACCTTCCGAGCTTTTAAAAAGGCTCTTCTAATGAAGAACCATAAAAAGTCCAACTGTAATAGGAATCTTCGGTTAAGATTGTCAGTAGCCACATTAGCTGAGACTAGGGAGTGGTCTATGTTGGGGTAGCCAGGCAGCAAATTGACTCAACTTCAGAGAAGCCAGACTCAACAACTGACTACACCAAAACCACTTCAAAACGAACTTGGTAAGAGGAATGTTTGTAGCAACCAGTATAAATTTGAGGGTGTCTTCCTCAGGGAGGTGGTAAATGTGCTCCTGGTTTTGCAGGTTTTTGTCCTTCTGGTCTTGTTTTCTCTATCATTTTGTAAAAGAAAGTTGACATTAATTGGTTAATTGAAATTGAAGGATATATAGATGGGTTAACTGAAATTTGACATATACTAGTTGGTTGGTTGTTTTTTTTTCCTTCAATTTTGAAGAGGACCAAAATGGTAACATCAACTTTCAGTGTGTCTGATTACATCTTATTAGACCAATATCAATGAGTTCTGAAGACTCTATGTACAAATAGTCCATATGAAAGATAAAAATAGTAAAATGGTATGTCTTGAGCACAAACTGGATTTAAGTGAGTCAGAGTTGCTGAAAGTTGCTCATTCTCTCTTCCAGAGTCATCAGAGTCCTCAGGGTCCAGTGGCAAGACAAAAGTCAGGACACCTGGTGATGGCTCAGATGCAGTGGATGATCTTAGTATCTTTGATGTCTAACCAAGCTCTAAATGTTCCATGTTTTCATCCACCCATTATGCTGGGGGAAGTCTTCACGAGCTTGAGGTAGATGCCTCCCTAACTCACCATTCAGTTTGATATCCCTCGATTACTCTCAACCATCTGCTAAAAAGGTTTGTTGAGGATTTGTGGCTACTGTGTATGCTATAATTTCTTGGAACCGCAGGTGAGAATCGGGTCAATCAGGTGGACATCAAAGGTAAAAAATAACCCTGAAAATGACTTGTCAGTCATCACTCCAGAGATACTAATCTTCCCTGAACATTCTGTAGCTCTTGAGATATACAAACTGGCAATTGCTATTTGGGGAAATATACCAGATGGGGATTTATGAGTTATACAATTAGAAACATACTGTCTTTTCTTAGTTACCTGAGAGAAACTAGAAGGGGACAAGTACTAGCTGCTCTCTGGAAATCCAGCCTGCTAGAGCAAAGTGGAGATTGTGAAAGTCCCTCTAGAGCATATGCTGAAAGAAGTAAATTATCAATGACCCCTGAAAGAATATATAAAGTATTCAGTTAGGCAGAAGAAAGTTAGGGAAGTTGAGAGAAATAAAGGTGTTAATGGGATAGCATGAAAGAATAAATGATATTTGTTGCTAGGTTGGAGGAATATTGCAAATTATAGCAGCAAGAATGTTGACACATTGCATTTAGAGGTAAAATGTTCTAGTGTAAGGAACAACCCATAAGTAAATCACTATTGTAAAAATTATAGATTATTTTAATTGTAGGAATGCTATCCTATATATTGTCTTATAATATTGAAACAATATGTTTATGTATCAGTTCTTTTGTATACATATAAGTAGTAATATTTTTAGCAATTTCATCTTTACATATTAAAGGAAATAAGCACACATTATTAAAGTTAAGTTGTTTCATTTGAAAAATTTCCTTTTTATTAGGGCTTAAAATACATGCTTTTTAAGGAACAGTTAAAAAAATGAACAAGTTTTTCATAAAGCAAATAAGAATTAGGCTGAAGGTGTCATGGGTCTAGATATTTGGAGGGGTGTCACATGGAAAAGATAACAGATTTATTCAACTTGGCAGAAGTTGGTTCAAGAGGAGGAAGTTAAATGGAGGTAAATTTCAGCCCATAGGGTCATAGCTGGAAGAATCCTGGAGTCCAATAATTCAATCCTCTAATTTTACAGATGAGGTGACTAAGGAACAAAGAAGTTAAGTGGCTTGCCCAGATTCACATAGTAAGTAAGATATCTGACATGAGAACACAAGTTTTCTTGGCTCTCAGTCCAGTTCCCCACCCATTATGCATGCTGCCTCTCTCTATATAGAGATTTCATAGGAAACTTTCTAATAATTATAGGTATCCATAACGAGTCAATTGTCCAGTATTTAAAAACATGCCAGACACAGAATGGAAGCCTAATAAATGATTTAAAATTAATTAATTAGGGCCATGGTGAATTTTCCATTCCCGGGGGTTATCGGGCTAAAGGTATAACCACTAGTTGGAGATTTTAAAGAAGTGAATATTGTGCAAGTCGAAATTTATGCTATATTACTTCTGAAATCCCTTCATATTCTAGGACTTTGGGATTCTAATCAAGGAAATAATTATTTCCCTGGATGTTAAATTAGAAACAAATACTTGAGAAATTTGCATTATTTTTTCATAGTCATTCAATTGAGTTTTTTTTTTTTTTTTGTACAGGAACAAAATTTAATTTAATTATTGAGGTGAGAAACATTTCCTATATATAAATAATATAAGAGCATATATGATAGAGAAATGAAATAAATTTAAGCTAAATAAACTATGAATCAGTTGAAGTAAACAGAAGCATTTAGCTATAGAAGAGAAGACTTACTGGGCATACAATCTCTTGCTTTCTACACTAGTAACTTCTAGAGGAAGGACTTGAGTAAGATTTGGGTAACTTAACTTTGGATTAATGATTGATTTAATCTGTCTGGGCTTTTGTTTCTTCATCTGAATGAACAAGCTTAAAAGTATCTTGTAAGTATTTTCCCTATGCACCCAGGGCCACTTGTTCCATATTTACCAGCACTCCCCAAAATGCTAAGAAACTTGTCTTATCTCCATGATAGGAGTATTTTTTTAATTAAAGCTTTTTATTTTTCAAAACATATGCATAGACAGTTCTTCAACATTAGCCCTTGCAAAACTTTGTGTTCCAATTTTTCCCCCTTCCCTCACACCCTCCCCTAGATGGCAAGTAGTCCAATATATATTAAATATAGTAGAAATATATGTTAAACCCAATATTCGCATACATATTTATATAATTATCATGTCACACAAGAAAAATCAACTCAAACCAGTAAACAAAAAAAAAGAGAGAAGCAAAATAAAATAAAGCAAATAACAACAAAAAGAGTGAAAATGCTATGTTGTGAACCACATTTAGTTCCCACCGTTCTCTCTCTGAGTGTAGATGGCTTTCTTCATCACTGAACAATTAGAACTGGTTTGAATCATCTCACTGTTGAGGAGAACCATGTCCATCAGAATTGTTCATCATATAGTCTTATTGTTGCCATGTATAATGGTCTCCTGGTTCTGCTCATTTCACTCAGCATCAGTTTATGTAAGTCTCTCCAGGCCTCTCTGAAATCATCCTGCTGGTCGTTTCTTTCTTTCTTTTTTTTTTTTTTTCTTAAAATTTATTTATTTATTTATTTTATTATTAAAGCTTTTTATTTGTATAACATATGTATGGGTAGTTCCCCAGCATTGATCTTTACAAAGCTTTCCATTACAAATTTTACCCCCAGTCGCTTCCCCTCCCCTAGATGGCAGGAAGTCCACTACATGTTAATAATGTTGAAATACTTGAGAAGTTATGCAAGAAAAATCCTATCTACAAGAAAACAAAGAAAATCAGAGAAAGGCAACATAATGCAAGGAAATATCAATAGAGATCATGAAAATGTTACGTTGTGGTCCATATTTCATATCCCTCTCTCTGGGTGTATATACTTTTCTTCAGTGAACAATTGGAACTGGATTGAGACAATTCTTTATTGCAGAGAGCCATGTCCATCAGAATTGATCATCATGTAATACTGTTGTTGCTGTGTATGATGATCTCCTGGTTCTGCTCATTTCACTCAGCATCAGTTCATGCAAGTCCCTCCAGGCCTCTCTGAAATTGTCCTGCTGGTCGTTTCTTACAGAGCAATAATATTCCATAACATTCATATACCATAATTTCTTCAGCCACTCTCCAGTTGATGGGCATCCATTCAGTTTCCAGTTTCTTGCCACTGCAAAAAAGGGCTGCCACAAACATTTTTGCACATGTGGATCCCTTTCCAATAGGAGTATTGTTAAAAAAAAAGAGATGAATAAAAAGATAAATGAATGAATGAACAAATAAATAAGTAAATGAATGTATTTACATGTTGCCCTTGTGAATGAATGACAAAATTTACCAGAGAGAAACAATTAGAATTAAAAGGAAAATAATGAATTAGATCATAGATTTTTTTTTGTTTAACATGGAAGGGACTTTAAAAACCTTGTCAAATATGACAACAACATATGGACTGTGGCTGTTCACCAAAACTGAAAGTGAAGATTAGGAGTGGAATTTCATCTCTAGACTGGTGAAGACAAATACCCCAACCCTTCTTAAGGAAGTTAGAACCTAGTATTACATGGAAAGATTAATTCCACTATCATGATTATGGCCCTGAAAAGTCTGAGAATTGTGACACTAGAACCCCTTACTACTTTTCTTGATATAAGCTGTTTTAGATAACTAGTCTCCACCAATATAACTCTATTTTATTATAGTAGACAAGCACACATATGCAATCGCAAAAGCAGTAAGACACAAAAACAACATAAATAATAATAGAAAATCCAAGAGAATCACCTTTTGCCTTCACATATAAAAGTCTTTTATGGCTTGAAAGATGGTAGATAGGGAAGAAACTTCTCAGTGAAAATTTATGAATGGTTAGATAAACTGTACTTCAGCATTTGGATAGACTGGGTGATGAAATTGTCAATCATTCTCACATTGTCTCTCAGAAGGCTAGTGATATAGCTCTTGAGACTCTGAGAGAAAAGAATTTGGTATAATTTTAGTCCAAAGTCAATTTAAGTCCCAAGTGAAGAAGAAAATTTATTGCCTGTGAAGGCATTGATATTGATACTCATTGATGTTAACCAATGTCATAGAGGAGTGATTTTCAGATTTCAAATAATGGTATAATTTCCTTTTTATGACTCTTTAAATGCTTCTTTTTGTAGAGAGGCATTGTATTAATTGCTTCCAAAGGCTGAATTACAAAAAAAGTCTTTGGTGAAATCCAGTTGTTTTAAAAAAAAATCAGCCTAATTTTTGTGTGGCAGTAGTAGTGGGACAGTCTGTACTAGCAATTTCATCAGTATAGATTTTTTCCACTGTGTAAACACCCTCTGTCAATGCAGATTGACAACTTGTTTATAAATTATGGTCTTAAAGTGTTGTCTCAGGGTATTAGGAATCTAAATTACCAATGGCCACAAAATTAACATACATTGGAGACAGGAGACAACTACAAGACTGGTCTTCTATCCACTCCCTTGGCCTCTCAATTCCACAATACATTTTGGAAAAAAAAATAAATGAAGAAACAGCTATTCAACAAATTTGTGATCTCATCAATGGGATTAGTATTCTCTCAACTGGAAAGAAAGCAATTCATCTATACTTTTTTATCTTCTGAGATTCTTGTTCATATCCTTATGTCCCATCCCCCCACTTAATAGTATTTTATTTTTTTCCAATTACATGGCAAATATAGTTTTCAACATTCACTTTTATAAGATTTCGAGTTTCAAACTTTTCTCTCTCCTTCCCTCCCTTTCCTCCTCCTTGTCCAATATGACAAATAATCCGATATAGGTTATAAATTTATATTCATATTAAATATATTTTCACATTAGAAAATTGTGGGAGAAAAATCAGAACAAAAGGAAAAACCATGAGAAAGAAAAAAAAGAAAAACAAAGTGAAAATAGTATACTTCTATCTGCATTCAGACTTCATAGTTCTTTCTCTGGATGTGGTTAACATTTTCTACCATGAATCTTTTGGAATTGTCTTGGATCATTGTCTTGCTGGGAAGAACTAAGCCTATCATAGCTGATCATAAGACAATGTTGCTATTACTGTTCTCCTGGTTCTGCCCACTTCATTCAATATCAGTTTAGGTAAATCTTTCCAGGCTTTTCTGAAATCAGCCTACTCATAATTTCTTATAGAATAATAATGTTCCAACAAAAGGTCAAGAATTTCAAGGGGATTAATGAAAAAAAAAAGCTGACGATGGTGGACTTGCTGTACCAGATCTAAAACTATATTATAAAGCAGCGGTCATCAAAACCATTTGGTACTGGCTAAGAAATAGAGTAGTCGATCAGTGGAATAGGATAGAATCACAAGACAAACTAGGCAATAACTATAGCAATTTGGTTTTTGATAAACCCAAAGACCCCAGCTTTTGGGATTAGTATTCACTATTTAACAAAAACTGCTGGGAAAGCTGGAAACTAGTGTGGAAGAAATTAGGGCTTGACCCACATCTAACACCACATACCAAGATAAGATCTAAATGGGTTCATGATCTGGATATAAAGAGTGATACTATAAGTAAATTAGAGGAATGTAATATAGTTTACCTCTCAGACCTATGGAGATGGAATAAATTTATGTCCAAAGAAGAACTGGAACTCTTAATTGAAAACCAGATAGATAACTTTGACTATATTAAGTTAAAAAGTTTTTGTACAAACAAAATCAATGCAGACAAGATTAGGAGGGAAGCAATAAATTGGGAAATCATCTTTACATTTAAGGGTTCTGATAAAGGTCTCATCTCTAAAATATATAGAGAATTGTCTCATATTTATAAAAATTCAAGCCATTCTCCAATCAATAAATGGTCAAAGGATATCAACAGACAATTTTCAGAGGATGAAATTAAAACTATTTATAGTCATATGAAAAGGTGCTCCAAATCACTATTGATAAGAGAAATGCAAATCAAGACAGCCCTGAGGTATCACTTCACACCTGTCAGATTGGCTAAAATGACAGGAAAAGTTAATGATGAATGTTTGAGGGGATGTGGGAGGGCTGGGACACTGATGCATTGTTGGTGGAGCTGTGAACGGATACAGCCATTCTGGAGAACAATTTGGAGCTATGCTCAAAAAGTTATCAAACTGTGCATAACCTTTGACCCAGCAGCATTTCTATTGGGCTTATATCCCAAAGAAATCATAAAGGAAGGAAAAGGCCCCACATGTGCAAGAATGTTTGTGGCAGCCCTTTTTGTAGTGGCTAGAAACTGGAAATTGAATAGATGCCCTTCAATTGGAGAATGGCTGAATAAATTATGGTATATGAATATTACGGAATATTATTGTTCTGTAAGAAACGACCAGCAAGATGATTTCAGAGAGGCCTGGAGAGACTTACATGAACTGATGCTGAGTGAAATGAGCAGAACCAGGAGATCATTATACACGGCAACAACAGTACTATATGACGATCAATTCTGATGGACATGGCTCTCTTCAACAATGAAATGTTTCAAACCACCTCCAATTGTTCACTGAAGAAAGCCATATACACCCAGAGAGAGGGATGTGAAATGTGGACCACAACATTACATTCTCATACTCCTTGATTGATGTTTGCTTACATTGTGTTTCCTTTATCTGATATATTGTTTGTGTAGACAAGATTTTTCTTGCACAACAATGACAAGTTTGGAAATATGTATACATATATTCGATTTGCCAATATTTTAACATAATTAACATGTAGTGGATATCCTGCCATCTAGGGAAGGGGTGGGGAGTTGGGGGAAAAATTTGTAATGGAAAGCTATGTAAGGGTTATTGTTGAAGAATTACCCACACATATGTTATGCAAATAAAATAAAAAAATAAAATAAAAAAAGAATAACAATATTCCATTACATTCATATATCATAACTTATTCAGCCATTCCCTAATTGATGGGCATCTACTTGATTTCCAATTCCTTGCCATCACAAAAAAAGCTGCTGCAAATATTTTTGCACATGTAGGTCCTTTGGGAAACAGACCCAAAGGTGAGACTGCTGGATCAAAGGGTTTGAACAATTTGATTGCCTTTTGGGCATAGTTCAAATTGCTCTCCAGAATAGCTGAATAAATTCACAACTCCACCAGCAGTGTATTAGTGTTCCAGTTTTCGTACATCCCCTTCAAAATTTATCATTATCCTTTTCTGTCATCTTAGCCAATCTGATAGGTATGAGGTTGTGTATCAGAATTGTTTTAATTTGCATATCTATAATAACTAGTGATTTAGAACATTTTTTTTCATGTGACTGTAAAAAGCTTTAATTTCTTTATCTGAAAACTGCTTGTCCATATCCTTTGACCCTTTATCAGTTGGGGAATGACTTGTATTCTTATGAATTTAATTCAGTTCTATATATATTTGAGAAATGAGGTCTTTATGAGAAATATTGGCTGTAAAAATTGTTTCCCAGCTTTCTGCTTTCCTTCTAATCTTGGTTGCATTTACTTTGTGTAAAACTTTTTAAATTTAATGTAATCAAAATTACCTATTTTGCATTTTATAATTTTTTCTATATCTTGTTTGGTCATAAATTCTTTCCTTCTTCATAGATCTGACAAGTAAATTATTCCTTGTTCTCCTATTTTACTTATATCACCCTTTATATCTTAACCATGTTTTAACATGTTACCCTTATCTTAGTATATAATGGGAGATATAGGTCTGTGCCTAGTTTCTGCCATTGTATTTTCTAGTTTTCCCAGCAGTTTTTGTCAGATAGTGAATTCTTATCTCAGAAGGTGGAATCTTTGGGTTTATCAAACAGTAGATTAGTATAGTCATTTACCACTGTGTCATGTGTACCTAGCCTAGTCAGTACCAAATAGTTTTATGACTGTTGCTTTATAATATGGTTTTAGACCTGGTATAGGTAGAATACTTTCCTTTGCATTTTTTCCTGTTAATCCCCTTGATATCCTTGACCTTTTGCTCTTCCAGATAAATTTTGTGTTATTTTATTAAGGTCTATAAAATAATTTTTGGTAGTTTGATTGGTATGGCACTGAATAAGTAAATTAATTTAGGTAGAATTATCATTTTTATTATATTAACTTGGCTTACCCATGGGCAATTGATATTTTTCCAGTTCTTTGGATCTGACTTTATTTGTGTGAAAAGTATCATATTTTCTTTTATATCTTCCAGAGGGATCCATCTAGCATTTTGGTAGCTCACTGAAATACTGATTTTGGGGTCAGAGAAACTGAACTTGAACCTCTAATTTTCTACTTATTACCATATAACCCTGGGGAAGAAGTTTGATAGATGGTACAATGAATAGAGTAACAGACCTGGAATCAAGAAGACTCATCTTCCTAAGTTCAAATCTGGCCTTTCAAATTCTAGTAACTATGTGACACTGGGCAAGTCATTTAATCCTATTTGTTCCTCCAGGATCTTTGTCAAGACAACCCCAAATGGGATCATTAAGAGGTAGTTATGATTGAAAATGACTCAATAATAACAACAATTCTGGACACTTCACTTAACCTCTTTGGGTCTCAGTTTCCTCATCTGTGGAATACAGGAAGGAGACTCAATGCTTCTTAGATTCCTTTAAGTCTAAAATTATTTTCCTATGTGTTTTTTAACATTATGGAGAAACCAATGACGCCGGCAGGTTATCTATCAGTAATTTCTTGCTCTTGATATTTGGATGATCTACTTTTCCCCCTGGTAATACAACTTCTTGATATATCCTTTATATGTCTTCTTCTGCATAATTATTTGTTGATAATTGGTACAGCCTACTTATGCCCATTATGCATATTATATTTTGAATAAACCATAACTGTTTCATGACTTATAGCTATGTACTATCACTGGAAGAATACTGGTTGTAGAAAGTTGAGACTTTGTTTCAGGGAGGGTCTATCAACCATTGAAAGTGTTGAGTAATTTCCCAAAGACAATCTGGCTTTTTATACTCATTCAATTTTGGGCCCAGTTGTTTGTCCACTAATAAGATCTATCTAAGATATTTCTGTTCTTCATAGTACATTCTATGAATTGTCATTATATTTATCACAATATGGACCATAGTCATTAGTTTTTCCTATGTGGATGTATATTTAGGTCAAATTTCATTGAAAGAGTACTAAATTAATCAGGGTTTATAATGTCTTGGGGTCTGATGAAATCAATGCAATGCCATCCACAAATAGAAGTTACTTGGAAACTTCATCTTCTATATTCATATTGGGTTCAAATGCCATTTTTATCTGTATGGCCTTAAGTGAGTCACAATATTTTTCAGTTTTATACATATTTTTCTTTTATAAAGTGAAGATAGACAAGGTAAGCTTTCAGGGCTCTCCCATCTCTAAGAAGTCTATAATTTAGAATCCTATGATCCTCTTCCATTTGGACTATGTACTAGAAGTCCTCTATGATATTGGTAAATAGTTCCAATGAGTGCATATCTTTCAGATTCAAATCTTATTTCATTATAAAGACTAGAGAATCATTGAACAAAGTTATTTTTGTTGTTAAATATTTCAGAATATCTTATGTGATTTTTATATATACATAGGAAACATCTCGTAGAACAGACTTTAAGGGGCTAGTTAGTGTGTTCTACTGAACAAAAAACTTTTCATTTCAAATCATCAACACATAATAAGCACAATGAGATCTTGTATTCTCTGTGTTTGGTAGGCAATTGTGATTATAGGAATGTAGTGGTTTGCTAAGAAATATACTTTGTGAAAACCTGCTGGTTCCATTCTCATATCTTCATGAAACATGCCCTTGATAAGAGTGTAGGTTACTGTCATAAAGATTTTATAGAGATGTCAAAAGGTATATGGATTGGTGGTAATTACTGCTTCATTTCTCAGTCACCTTTTAGGGGGGATCATTATAAATTTCATGATTGAATCGAAGCATTTGGCATTTTTTCCTCTTTTGTATAACTTAGAAATTGATCTCTGTATGTCCTCAAAATTATGCCATCTTCATCATGGACCTCATCTTACCATATTTGATCTTGTTCAGCTCCTCTTTCCTTCTTTATTTTCTACAACACAATTTCTTCGTGCCCAAAACTGTCATGTTAGAATTTAAATATTGGGGCTGCCCTGTCACTGATGGATTAAAGACTTTCTTATGAGAATCTCTATAGACCTTTGTCATTCTCAGCCTATTTATTGTTCTTATGTCACAAAGAATACTTGAATAATTATAGTTTTTATATAGTGCTTTAAGGTTTGCAAAGTAGTTTATAGATATTATTTCATTTTATTCTCACAATAGTCTTAAGAGTTGCTATTATCTACATTTTAAAATCATGAAGCTGAGACAAGCAGAGATTAAGTGCTTGTCTAGGGTCACAGAGCTAGTAAATGTGTGAGGTGGGATTTGAAATCAGACCGTCCTGATTCCAAGTATAACACTTTATTCACAGTGCCAACTAGCTCCCTAGATGCCTTTCTTATATCAATTGGAATGATATGCAATAAAATTAGAAAGTATATTCTAGTCAGATTGTGAAGTGCTTTGCCAAACATAGAAAAAATGTGAGTGTATTTAATATGATATATATAGCCATATTCTAAATAGATGTTTATATTATATACCACATATCATATCATATTATATTGCCATATTAATTACCATATGTTTACCATAGAAGGAATAGGGAGCCACTGAAGCTTTTTGAACAGGGAAGCTAACTTGTGCCTTAAGCATATAAATTTGACAAGTCTGTGCTGAAAGGTTTGAAGGGGGAGATATTGTTGGTAGAGTCCAAATGGTGATTATAATTGTGATAGTGAAAAGACTTGAACTAGGGTAGAATTTCCTTATGGATGGAGAGAAAGGGATGGATAGCAAAGATGCTATAGTGATAGAATCAATAAAACCTTCTATATCTCCTTGTACCCCTAAAAATGAAAGTTTTTTAAGTTGAGGGTTCCTTCCCTGCCTATAAAAAGGGTGATATTAAGCGTAGATTGCAAATGCAAATTAGGATATAGTGCTTAGAAAAAACCAGAAAGTGACTTATAAAACCAGATCTTTAGATTCAGTCTGCAAGAATGTCATATTGAAAGACATTTCAGACACATGTGTTAACAGTTTTGGAATACACTTTAAAAAAGAAAAGTGGTTCAGTAGATTTGGCAGATTTTATGTGAAAGAAAGAATAGAGGTTAAAACATTTAAAGTGAAGGCCCTTTCCCCTTCTGATTATACCATAGAAATAGCTAAAAGTCATTTCTTAAAGAGCTAAGAAATTTGTCACTGGTGGTTGGAGAAAGAACAAATTCCTGTTCAAACAAGAAGAAATTAGAAATATATAAGGGGTGATAAGAGGAGAAATGAAGCTCTCTCAAGATATCATAGAAAGATGGCACATGTCAAACTTTGAGATGAAGACAGATTTTGAGGGAGGGTACAAAGTAAAAAAATATTAAAGAGCAAGATAGATATTCTCACATGCAAATGAGATCCTCCAGGGAAGAAAGAGAAAAAAGAAAGAAACTGGAATAAAATCAGAAGAAAATCAAAGAATATAAACAAAAAGTCTGTACAGGCAAAGGAAAAGTGCTAAGTAAGAATGAACAAGAAAGGTAATAAGATTGATTAAATAACCCACAAATAACCTTTAATCATCTCATAAGAGAAATAGGGAAGAGAGAAGAGAAGGTGATGGTGGTGGATATAAGAGATGTAAATAGATTAAGATGCTGTCAGAGTCAGGAATGTTGTCACATATCAGTAATCTTTGATAATGGGAAGACTTAGATTGGTGGATTTCTTGCTCTCAAGAGTCCTGAGCTGTAAGGGCCCAGGTTTATTGGGTACCCAGCACTACTATCAATATAATGAACCCCGGGGAGCAGGTGGCTATTAGGCTGCCTAAAGATGAGAGAACATCCCTAGATTAGAAATAGCTCCCTTGCCAATTAGAAAGAGGATTTACTCTTTGTACTTGTACTTTCAGAGTGGGTGTGATAAGGAAACATAGTTTTATTAAAAAGGGGGGAAAACCTTATCTATAAAGAATCTAGGGATAATGGAAGAGTTCTTTGTGAAGATCTTTTAGCAATAAGGAAAATTCACAGGATCATAATCTGAGACTTCAAAGAAATTTAGAGAATAAGTAGTCTTAACCCATCATTTTATTTTACTTTAAAATTATCATCAAACATCCTCCCCAATCAAGTGAATTTTCCTTTAAAATAAAAAAAAAGATTAAACAAAACCAGCAAACACAATGAGCATGTCTGACAGTGTAGACAATGTTCTGCATCTATGAATCTTCTACTTATCCATGAATAATAATAGCAACAATTAAAATTTATATATCACTTTCTATTTGCCAGGTACTGTGTTAAGTACTTTTAACAATTATTATCTGATTTGATCCTCACAACAACCCTGGAAGGTAGGTACTCTTATTATTCTCATTTTAAAGATGAGGAAACTGAGATGAGCAGAGGTTATATGATTTTCCCAAGGTCACACAACTAATAAATATCTGAAGCCAATTTTGAACTCAGGTCTTCCTGATTCCAGACTTTCTACTCTATCTGTTCTGCCACCAGATGTCCTAGAAAAGAGGAAATGCAATTTATTTCATTTCTATTCCTATGCCAAGCTTGATCATTACAATTCTATTTTGTTTTAGTGTTATTTTTATTTACATTATAGTAATCACTGTGAATATTGTTTTCTGGATCCTATGTATTTCCCTCTGCATCAATTCATGCAAAGCTTCCCATGTTGCCCTGAATTTTTCCTATTTGTCATTTTTTTTATGGCACAATACTATTCCTTTACATTCATAAACTATACTTTGACCATTCCCTAGTCAATGGATACTTACTTTAGTTCCAGTTTTTTGCTACCACAAAACGTTGGGGCAGTTTAGGGGTGCAATACATAAAGCAGTGGGCCTGGAGTCAAGATGAGCTGGGTTCAAATTTGGTCTCAGGAACTTACTAGCTGTGTGACTCTGGGCAAATCACTTAGCCTCTGATACAGTTTCCTCATTTGTAAAATAAGAACAATAATAATACCTGAATCCAGAATAAATTGCAAAGCTCTCATTTATAGCATGTATAGTGCTTGCTAAGTGCTATGTATCTTATTTGATACTAATTATAAAGCATGTAGTGTAGTGCCTGGTACATAGCAAGCACTATATAAATGTTAGTTATTATTATTATTATGAATATTTTGAGGTACATGAAGCTTTAAATCTTTAAAACAGCATGTTTCTGTCTTTGAATTTAGCATAAAAAACCAACAGTTGAATTTCTTTTTTTAAAAACTGTTTATATAACCTCATGATAAAACCTCACTTAAAAAGAAATTAGAGGTAAATATTAGGTGAATTTTACAGCTGTGACCTGGGAGAAAAGTATTAACCAAACAAGGAATGGAGGTCACAAAAGATCTCATAAATGATTTCAAATACATGAAAAATTAAGAAAGAAAACTGTCAATTGGGGTGGAAATCTCTATATAAACTATCAGTTATAAGAAAAATACAACTTATTTTAAGTAAGGGAATTATTTAACAGAACTTTACCATGATGGGAGCAGAGGATAGAAGAGCAGAGAGAAATAAAAAAGCATTTATTAAGTACCTACTATGTGCCAAGTGCTTTACAAATATCATCTCATTTGTTCTTCACAGCAGTCCTGTGAGATATATGCTATTATGATTCCCATTTTATAGTTGAACAAACTGAGGCAGACAGAAGTTAAATGATTTGCCTAAGACCACACAGTTAATAAGCATTTGAATCTAGATTTGGACTCAGGTCTCTTGACTCTATCCACAGAACTATCTAGTTGTCCTAAGTTTCAGAGGAATTGAAAAGCTAGAGAGTTTCAAATGAAATTTGAAATTGAAATTCTTCAGGGAGGTAGCATGGAGCAATGGGCCTGGAATCAGGAATACCTGAGCTGAAAGACACTTACTACCTTTGTAACTCTGAATAAGGTTCTTAGCCTCTATTAATTTCAGTTTTTTCAACTATGAAATGGAATTGTTGTGAAGATCAAATGTAAAATTAATGTAAAGTTCTTAGAACAATGGCTGGCACATAGTAGGTGCTTAATAAGCACTTGTTCCCTTTCTATTATGTTTTATAGTATGCTTACTCCAACACACTTTGGTGCCTTTGGATAGCAGACAAAAGAGAGGCTAAGGAATGGTCTGTGTGAAATGTCACTCCTAGAAATGTATCTGAGGTTCACTGGAAAGAGACCTAGATTTTGAGTCAGAAAAGCTGAAATTTCACCTTCACTCATTACTACTTACATGACAGTTTCCTTTTCTTCAGAATGAGAAAGTTCAACTTTATGTCTTCCAAATTCTTTTCCATCTAAAAATCTAAGAAACTATGATTGTTATATGGAATATACAGGAGTGGGCAGACTCTTTGCACATAATATATGAGCATGTTATTCCTCCAATAGAATGTAAGCTACTTGGAGGTATTTTGGGTTTCATAATCCCATTCTTGAGCACAGTCCTTAGTACATTCTAGCAGCTCAATAAACATTGATTGATTCATCTGGAGCTACCATTTACCACATGCAAGTATTTTTAATCTGGGACCACTAAACCTTTTTTTTCCCTTTAATACTTTGATAATTATATTAATATCATTTTTTGTAATTGTATGTGTTTTATTTTGTCTATTTAAAAGCATTATTTCCATGAGGAATCTGTAGATTTTACAAGATTGTCAAAGGTATCCTTGACATTACAAAAAGTGAGATTTTTAGATTTAGATGACATGGGCCAGATCTGGAAAACTTAATTATTTTTCCTTCCTGTTCCCTTCTCCTCTCTTTGTAAGCATCACAAATCACATCTCCTTTTGTAGAGATCTTTAGGAAAGTATTTTTTTTCCTGTTAAAACAATTTTGCTATTCACTTCTTTGCTTATATTTTGCCATAAAAATTTTATTTCTGATTATGTCTTCTTCTGACCACCAACAAAGAAAACAAGAATTAACAGAAAATGAGAATATTCAAACTATCTCTAAGGTTGTAGGAAACAGAAGAACTGGGACAAAGCAGAGCTATCATGTGCAATGTTTTACATAACAAACTGCTAGTTAAAGTCAATATGGATTTCTGGGACAGAAAAGATAGCAATTAGGATCACAATATCATAAGTTTAGAGCTACAAGGAAACATAGAGGTCATACAGTACAGTAGCATTCATTTTATAGATGAGGGTGAGAAATGTGAAGTGCCTTGCTCAAGATTATATAGGTGTCAAGGTCAGAATTTGAACTCAGGACCTCTGACTTCAAATCTATTCCTTTTTTCACTGTATACTATATTTCTGAAAGAGGAGACAGAGAAACCCCGATTGTTTGAATTTTTAACAAAAGATTTTGCAACTCAACTTATGGAATAAAAAGAG
The DNA here is from genome assembly GCA_023553655.1 of Myrmecobius fasciatus. Taxonomy (NCBI): domain Eukaryota; kingdom Metazoa; phylum Chordata; class Mammalia; order Dasyuromorphia; family Myrmecobiidae; genus Myrmecobius; species Myrmecobius fasciatus. Next base: position 436,316 of record JAJPUD010000947.1, read on the forward strand.
TGGAGAAATTATACTTAGAAAGAAAAAAATCATAGTCTTATTAAAATGAAAGGGTGAGCTTTACTGTCTTTATGAATTCTTTTCCTTTGCATAATGATGGTCATGATGTAGACAAATCTCTTGGTTCCATTTTTTTCATTCTGTATCAGCTCATACAAGTCTTTCTAAGTTTTCTCTGAATTTATCATTTATCTTCTTTCCTAGGAAAAATGGTAGATAACAAGTTCATAGTTTCATATCCAACCTACTTTCTAGTCTTAATTTCTTTACTAAAGTATTCATGTATGTTTAAGATAGTTAAGAAAAATTTAAAAATTCATTGGAAGAAGGAAGACTACAGAGGACCATAGAAAGACATGGAATGAAGTAAAGTGAAGGAAGCAGAAAGAAAATAATATAATCAATGATTAAAATACTGTAGCTAGAAAAAACAAAATTATTTAGCATTTATGAAGCATCTTAAAATTTGCAAAATGCTTTAGAAATATTGTCTCATTTCATCCTCTCAACAACAATGTGAATTATGTGCTATTATTATCCCTCTTTTTTTCAAATGAGGAAACTGGGAAAGTTTTGTTTGGTAAGTGACTTGCTTAGGGTCATATAGTTACTGTCTGAGACTGAATTTGAATTCCTTACCATAAGCCTAATGATCTATTCACTGCTCCATTTAGAAAATTAAAGCTGAACAAATTTGATTTCATAAAAAGTGAGCTGTGCCTCCCTTCCTTCATTGAAGAAATAGAGAATCATGGGTGGGGAATCTATTCTTAATATGGTAACATGTCCAGAGTTCAGCACAGTGACTGGCATGATGTAAGTTCTTACTAAATATTTAATGATTGATTAAATTAGTCAATTGATTGATAAATTAATTGATTCATTAGATTGAATTGATTGATTAAATGTTTATTGATTTATCATTAGTTTGGCTGGCTTTATTTCTTTTTTTCTTTTTTTGTTGCAAGAGAAAGCTATTTGGTGAAGAGAGGTAAGGCATTTGGAAATGAAGGTGAGTTAATGAAGTTATCAATGAAATATTTAAAAATTAAAGGAAGAAATAGAACAAAAATCATAAATATGAGGATAGAGACTCCTTGAAGATAGAGTGCTAATGCTTATTAAGGCATAAAAGAAGCAGAGGAATTTAATTATTACAAAGTGTGATCACTGACATCTGATCTATTTTTATCTTTATAGTTACAGCATCTAATACAGAGTCCTGCAAATATTTTCTTAATAAATGCTTATTGAATTGATTTGATTATCACAACAATCCAGAGAGGGAGGCAGGACCCTTATTACCAGCTTCATTATGTGGCAAAATAGGGTAAAGAATAAAATGTTGAATTTCTAATCATTAAGACCTGAGTTAAAATCTTACATCTTTCATTTGCTTGATGTGTGCCCTTGGGAAAATCCATTAATTGTTTTTTCAATTTCAATTTTTTTAATCTACACAATAGGAATAATGATAGTACCTCCCTCTTAGGATTATTATGACAATCAAATAAGAGAACATACATCAAGCACTTTGCAAGCTTTATTTATAATTTCTGTTTTAAAGACTGGGAGACTGAGATTCAAAAATACTAAGTAACTCAATTAATAATTCTTAGAGGCAGGGCCCAAATGTAGGTCTTCTGACTTTACAATTGATCTTATTTTATCTATTCCAGGTTGCCTACTAAAATAAAATCAGCAAGACAAAACAAGGGAAGAGCAAATATTTAGAATTTGAGTATGTTTAGTTTCAAAGACATTTATTTGCAATATTTTTAAACATTTTGTTGGTGTGAGGAAGAGAAAATTATTGCAAATATATACAATATGTAAATATATTTTATTACCAAAAAATATGAGGAGTAAATGAAATAATGTATGTAATTGCACTTGGAAAAATACAAATTATTATCCAAATGCACATCTGAAATGTGGGATTTGGAGTTAGTATTCACTTCCATTCCTATTATGTATGATTATTATTAAGTTTAGATCTTTAAAGTCTCACAGTTGCCTTGCATGTTTTATTAGGTGTTACATTCTTCAATGATGCCGAATTAATTTGAAACATATTTCTTTGAGCCCCCCCTAGGAATGGGGTCATAATATAAAAAGCTGAATGTGATAGCTTGCCAAAATTTTTGGATTATTGTTTTATGCAGTAATGGAATTACTCTTGGAAAAAAAATGTGGCTGTTTTGAAAAGATAGCATTTCTTTCAAAGGTTAAAAATTTATCGACATCCTCAATGATTCAACAGGAATTTGTCTTTAAGATAAGGCCCACATAAAATTTTTAGATATTGCCTGATGGCAGAGAGATAAATAGTTGTCAGAAAATGGAAAAGGCTCATTTTCTAAGTCTGAGTGGCAATTTTCCTATAACTCTGTCACATGGATAAAATACTCCCTATTCTGTAGCCTACTGGCTCAAGGAGAAGGACATATGGGCCAAGATTAATGAGATCAACCAAAATAATATTTATTTTCCAAGGCACTCTATTAACGTTACAGAATGGGCTTGCCAGAACCTCTTTTCCAATAACATTATGTGGATGGCATAGTATTAAATTAAGCGAGATATGGAATAGATAAGCTTTTAAGAAATGTCATCTTTAGATCTCAGCTTAGAAGAAAATGGAAGGGTCTGCTCCAGTCCTCACTAGCTTGCCCCTTTCCTTTTACTTTATTTCACTCATAAAGGTTTGTTTGAGAGCTATCCAGTCTCATTTCCTTTTTCTCCAAAGTTCATTGTAGGAAACTTGGAATTTACATAGTCTTTGGATTTGGGAATGTTTAGTTTTCTTCAAGATTCAGTCCAAGTACTGACTTTTACATGAAGTCTTCCCTGTTCTTTCCAGCTGTTGGTGCCTTTCTTTTTCATTCTCCCTCCCTCCCTCCTTCTCTCCCTCCCTTCCTTCCCTCCTTCCTTTTTTCTTCCCTCCCTCCCTCTCTTCCTTCCTCCCTCCTTCCCTCCATCCTAACATTTTCCAAAATGAGTCTTTTGAAATTGACTTGGATTATTGTGTTGCTGAGAAGAGATAAGTCAATCAGATTTGATCACCACAAAATGATGCTATTACTGTGTATAATGTTCTTGTGGTTCTGCTCACTTCACTCAGCATCAGTTCATGTAAGTTCAGATTTTTCTGAAATCAGCCTATTTATCATTTATTTTAACACAATTCTGTTCCATTGCATCCATATACCACAAGTTTTTCAGCCATTCTCCCAATTGATGGACATACCCACAATTTTCAATTCTTTGCCACCATAAAAAGAGTTGCTATAAATATTCTTATGCATGTGGGTCCTTTCCCCTTTTTTTATGATTTCTTGGGGATACAGACCTAGTATTGGTATTCCTGAATCAAAGGGTATGCACAGTTTGATTGCCCTTTGATGATGCATGTATGATTAGATCACTTAACAACTCTATCAACAATGCTTTATTGTTCCAATTTCCCTACATCTCCAACATTTATCATTTTCCTTTTCTGTCATATTAATCAATCTTAAAATTGTGTGGTGGCACCTCAGAGGTTTTTATATTTGTATTTCTCTAATGAATAAATCAGAGCATTTTTGATGTGATTATAGATAGTTTTAATTTCTTACCTGAAAAATTGCTTGTGTATATCCTTTGACCATTTATCAGTTGGGAAATGATTTGTATTCTTACAAATTTGAATTTTCAATATATTTGAGAAATAAGGCAGTTATCAGAAACATTGACTATAAAAATAGTTTCCTAGCTCTCTGCTTTCCTTCTAATCTTGGTTGCATTTTTTTTTTTGCACAAAATCTTTAATATGATCAACAGTATAAATTTTGCATTTTGTAATGTTCTCTATCTCTTGTTTGGTCATAAATTCTTCCCTTCTCCATAGATATGACAGAGTATTGCTTGCTCTTCTAATTTGCATGTAATATCACCTTTTAATGTCTAAATCATGCACTCATTTTGGCCTTATCTTAATATACAGTATGAGGTGTTGGTATGACCTCGTCTCTATCATACTATTTTCAGATTTTCCCAGCAATCGCTGTAAAATAGTGAATTCTTATCCCAGAAGCTGAAATCATTGGGCTTTTAAACAATAGATTACTGTTACTATGTCTTGTGTTTCTAATCTATTCTGCTGATTAGCTACCACTATTTCTTAACAAGTACCAAATAGTTTTGATGATTACTACTTTATAATATAGTTTTAGGTCTGGTGTGACATGGCCCTGTTCCTTTGCTTTTTTTTTTTCATTAATTCCCTTGATATTTTTGACTATTTTTTCTTCCAGGTAAATTTTTTTTTTATAACTCTATAAAATACTTTTTGGTAGTTTGATTGGTATGACACTAAATACATAATTTAAGTTAAATAGAACTGATATTTTTATGTTAGCATACCCATGAACAATTATTTATATCTGACTTTATTAGTGTGAAATGTATTTTATGTCTTTATATAGTTCCTGGGTTTGTCTTCATAAGTAAGCACTCAAATATTTCATATTGCCTACAGTTATTTTAAATGGGATTTCTCTTTCTATATCTTATTGCTGGGTTTTGCATTGATAATATATTGAAATGCTAATGATTTATATGGGTTTATTTTATATCCTGTGACTTTGCTAAAGTTTTAATTATTTCAAGTAATTTTTTAGTTGGTTCTCTAAATATATCATCATATCATCTGCAAAGAGTGATAGATTTGTTTCCTCATTGACTATTCTGATTTTTCAATTTCTTTTTCTTTTCATTGCTAAAGGTAACATTTCTAGTATAGTATTGAATAATAGTGGTAATATTAGGTATATTTGTTTTCATCCCTGATCTTATTGGGAAAGCTTCTAGCTTCTCTCCATTACATGTAATGCTTGCTGATAGTTTTAGATAGATACTGCTTTTCATTTTATGAAAAACTTCATCTATTCCTATGTAACCAAGTGTTAATTAATTAATTATTAAGTAATTAAATAAATAATTAATTATTGTTTGATGAGGCAGTTGAGGGTAAATGACTTGCCTGAGGTCACATAGCTAGGAAGTATTAAGTATCTGAGGCTGGATTTGAACTCAGGTCCTCCTGACTTCAGAGCTGGTGCCCTATCTACTGTACCCTCTAGCTGCCCCTTCTCTAGTGTTTTTAATATGAATGTATGCTGTATTTTGTTGAGTTTTTCTGTATCTATTGAGATATTCATATAATTTCTGTTAAATTTATTATTGATATGAATTATGCTGATGGTTTTTCTAATATTGAACTAGTCCTGTATTCCTGGTATAAATCCTGCCTGGTCATAATGTATTGTCTTCATGATAAATTGCTGTAATCTCTTTGCTATTATTTTATTTAAAATTTTCACATTGATATTCACTAGGGAAATTGGTCTATAATTTTGTTTCTTTGTTTTATGTAATATTAGAATTAATTATTTTTAAAATGTTTGGTAGAATTAACTTATGAATCCATCTGGCCCTGGTGATTTTTTTTTTTTTTTTTTTTTATTAAAATTTTTCATGTTCATTTTTTTTTTTTCTAAAATGGGGTTATTTAGGTATTTTCTTTTCTTTTCTGTTAATTTGGGTAATTTTGTATTTTTGCAAATATTCCTCTATTTTATTTCAATTGTCATATTTATTGACTTACATTTGGGCAAAATGCCTCCTAATTATTGCTTTAATTTCCTCTTCATCAGTACTAAATTCATCCTTTTCATTTTTGAAACTGGTTATTTAGTTCTCTTATTTTTTAATCAAATTAACCAAAGGTGTTTCTATTTTATTGTTTTTTTTCCATAAAATCAGCTCCTAGTTTTATTTTTTAGTTCAATAGTTTTCTTACTTTCAATTTTATTAATCTTTTTTTATTTTCAGAATTTTTAATTTGGTGTTTAATTGATTTAAAATTTATTCTTTTTGTATTATTTTAGTTGCATGTTCAGTTTATTGATATGCTCTTCCTCTATTTTATTCATGTAATCATTTGGAGATATAAAATTTCCCCTAAATATTTCTTTGGCTGTATAATAAATTTTGATATGTTGTCTTATTGTTATTTCTCTCTTTGATGAAATTATTTATTGTTTCTATGAGTTGTTGTTTGACCCACTTATTCTTAAGTATCAGATTATTTAGTTTCCAATTAGATTTTAGACTATCTTTCCATGGCCTTTTATTATACATATTTTAGAATGCATTTAATCTGCCTTTCTGAATTTATGAGTTTTTTTAATGCTTTTATAGATGATTATTTTTTGTATAGGTGCCATGTACTGCTGAGAAAAAGGTATATTTCTTTCTATCCCCATTCAGTTTTCTTCAGAGGTCTATTTTAACTTTCTTAAAATTCTATTCATCTCCTTAACTTCTTTCTTGTTTATTTTGTGATTATATTTATCTAGTTCTGAGAGGCGGGAAGTTCAGATTGAGTTGATTCTTGGTTGTAATCCAAGCTTCTTTACCTTCTGTAACATCATAGTCCACTCCTGATCCTTTAATGTAGAAGCTGCTAAATCCTGTGCAATCTTAACTGTGCTCTACAATATTTGAATTCTTTTCTTTTTGGCTGCTTGCTGCATTTTCTCTTTTACCTAATAATTCCAGAATTTGGCTACAACATTTCTTGCAATTTTAATTTTGGGATCGCTTTCAGGTGGCAATTAGGAGATAATTTCAATGGCTACTTTACCATCTGGCTCTGATATCAGAATAGCAGGACCTTGATAATTTCTTAAAAGATGCTAACCAGGCTCTTTTTTGATCATGTTTTTCAGGTAGTCCAATTATTATTAAATTATTTATTTAGGATATAATTTTTTTCTAATGAATTATTTTTCCAATGAAATATTTTACATTTTCTTCTATTTTTTACTTCTTTTGATTTTGTTTGATTTATTCTTGATGTTTCATAGAATTCTTACCTTTATTTGTCCAGTTTTAATTTTTCAAGGAATGATTTTTCTTGAGTTAGCTTTTATACCTCTTTTGCTATTTGGCCAAGTATACTTTTTTAGATACTATTTTCTTCTATGGATTTTTTCCCTATCCAGCCCATTTTATTTTTTAAGGAATTGTTTTCTTCAGTCATTTTTTATTCTTCCTTTTCTAACTGTTGACTTTTTCTTGCATGACTCATTTCTTTCCCCAATTGTTCTTTTACCTCTTTTATTTGATTTTTAAAATCCTTTTTTAAACCTTTCAGTAAGGCTTTTTGGGCTTGAGATCAATTCACATGCTAATTCGAAGCTTTGCATGTAGGCATTTTGACATTATTACCTTCTTCTAAGTTTGTTTTTAGATCTTTCCTGTTACCACAGCATTTTTCTGTGACTAGGGTTCTTTTCTTTTTGTTCAGGGTTCCTTTCTGTCTTTTGCTCCCATTTAGTCTCTGATTTTTAAAGTTGAGCTCCTCTTCTGTGGCACAATGGGCACTGTCCTAAACTTCTTGTGCTGGAGATCAGGGGCTTGGTCATTGGGTTTTTTGCCCCAGGTACTGGTAGCTTGTCATGGGATGGTCCAACCTAGTAATGCCTGTCGTGCTGGGGTTCTAGGGCTGGCAGTTTGCCTTCTACATTGCTTCTACATGGTCTGCCATGCCACTGGATCATAAGCCAGGATCAAGGAACCTTGTTGTTATTACCTTTCTTATCCTCTTTTCCCTCTACTCCAAATTATCTTGAATTTATTGGAACATACCTATGTACATTCATGTTTTCTTTCATGGATTGATTGTAAGCTCTTGGTTTTTTAAAAATCTTTTTATCTCCCAAGATTGGCATAGTGCTTTGCCAATTAGTAGCCACTTAATAAATACAACATGATGCAATGTTGATTACTTGATTTCCTTTTCAGTAAAAGTCTCTTTTAGATGAAAAATTAGTATTGCCAGCAGTATCTAATGTGCCAGAAATAGTAGTGAGAGCTGCATGGAAAGTCAGCCATAGCAAAAAGACCAAGTAGGGGGCATGTATAACTACTTGGATTTTGATTCCTGTTTAGTCTCAAGGATGATGGATGATTTTCAAGCCTTTCTGATAGGGGTGAAAAAATTCAGGATTTTTTCTGGTTGTTGGTTGTGGGTGTGGGGTGATAGTATTATCAATAATTTGTATTATAGTTTTCCTCTTTTTTTCTTTTTTTTTTTTTTTTGGTATATCCCAGCAACTAGTAAATTTTACATCTTTTTAGTAAAAAGCACTAAACTGTTAATGTGAATGTAAACAAGGGGATTGTGTAATCTTAAATAATGATGACAACAAAGATAATGATGATGATGATGATGATAGCTTGCCTTATTATTGCTTCTCTAGATAATCCAGGAGGAATACAAGCATTATTATCTTCATTTTTACTGATTTTAGTAAATTTAGAAAATGAGTCCCAGAGAGATGATATGACTCTTTCATTATTGCCATTTAGGCTTCCTGACTCTGCTAGCGCTCTGTCTGCTGCACCATCCTGCTTCTCTGATATTTGAGTTATTTCTGCCAACTAGTTGTTTTATCATATACAAGCCTTCTCTTCCATCATCTAAAGTTCCACTTACTAAAGGAATTTCACACTAATACAATTGATTTAAGTTCTTTTGAATTTAACAAAAATTAATGAAACTTTTAATCTTATCAAACCTTGCTAAAGGGACATTTTACCAAATCACTGAAAAGCAAATTTTAATGTTATGGAACCAAGTGCCTTTGTGACAATTTGCCTCACAATGTTTTTTTTTTTTGTTGTTGAATTAGTTAATGATTATAGGGCTAAATATCCCTGTAATGAATTTGTAATACCAAGGGATTATCCATTTGGAAACTAATAGTTATTATATAGCAAATCTTTCTGGGGAGGATAGTGGTTAGATTTTTTTTTTCCTTTTAGATACATTGTTTCAAACTCAAATTTGTTTAGTACACAGCTGTTAGAAGTACTTATTTATCAGGATTTCCATATGCCTCCTATTCTTTGCCCTTAATTCTCCTCTTTGCCTATTGACTTCTGTTCACAGGAACAGTCATGATGTTTATCCAGATAATTATGGAAAGGAAACATTGCATACCATTTTAGATATATCTTACTGAGTCATCTTTTGCAAATGCAGTGTACTCAAATACAAGGACAAAAGAAACAGATAGGACTTTAGTTTCAGTGAGGTAGTTTGGCTGCACTATGGGTATCTTTATGCTTACGGCTATAGAACCATAAAGTTCCAGTTTTTATATATTTGGGATTATTTGGGAAAGATCTGTGATAACTCTGTGCCTTTCAGCTCAGTGCCATTTAAGATTATTCCTTCCAGTAGTGCATGGCCATTAGAAGCTATATATACAGAAAGGGAAGAAAAGAGAAGGGAAAAAAGTCTATTATAGCATTGTTAATAATTGTTTCAGAGAGGAAAATGGCATGTTCAACTTTAGAGCCAGGATGAGGGAAAGGTTTTGGGGCAAGGATGAGGGGAAGGAGCTCCTGTTTTTCTCCTAATGGTTGGGAAAACTGCAGTGATAGCTGACAAGGACTTGAAAGAATATCTAGTTCATTCTCTTTACAGATGGAAAAATCTGCAACCAAGAATGTGGAAGTACCTTGCCTTATAATACAATGCTCTTTCCAAAATATTATAACACAGTAACTTTTTTATTGTCTTAATTGTCTCTGCATGCTTGTAATCTACTCTGAAGTCTCATCATTGTATGAAGTTGACTCTGGGGTCTTAAAATCTATTCCAAAGGATGAAATTTGGTAGGATCTATCATACTAGAAAGGCTTCAAGTATAATACCAGAAAGAGGGTGTGTCCATTTTTCAAGGACTGACTGGGCTAAGTACAGAGAACCTCATTGATAGTAAGCAATGATGAATTACCCCACCCATGGCAATGAATGAAGCAAAGAAAAATGCAAAATAGTTCTCAGTACTTTCTAACCTCCTTTGTGGTTCTATAGTTATGATTGGTAGAGTGCTGGAAAGTGTGGTAAAAATAAAAATCGACACTATTTGTTGATTGCCTGTAAAAATTAATTATAATGTGTCATCTTTCCCCACTGACCAATAAATTGACAATCATGGAATAAATAAATGATATTGGTTTTAGATTTCTCAGTATTAATGAAATCAGAAGAGAAAAGGTAATTTCAGTAAAATGGAAGTATAGTTGACAGATTATCTTTGGAGATACAAGCAAAAGAATGGGAAAATTATATCAATCTCTCTATATATGGAGATTTATATATGACTGTATGTATATAAATATATATTTACACATAAATATGTGTAGCATAAAGATAAGGAGAGATTTGGTTATTTCAAGTGGTAGTAGTAGTAGTCATAATAAGCAACTGCAGAAAGATGATCATAAAAGTAATTTAAAAATTATAGCATAGGGGCAGTTAGGTGGTGTAGTGGATAGAGCACCAGCCCTGAAGTCAGGAGGACCTGAGTTAAAATGTGACCTCAGATGCTTAACACTTCCTAGCTGTGTGACCCTGGGCAAGTCACTTAACCCCAATTGCCTCAGCAAAATAAATAAATAAATAAAATTATAGCAGATGAGGTAATATCTGTTTTATAGGATGAAGAAGCTGAGAAATTAAATCAACATATGCTTGGGAATTTGATGACTTTTATGTAAAAGTTTGAATGATAAGAATGGCAAAAATATGCTAAAAATAAAATTTAAGACTAAAAAATGATAAATGTCAATCTGTACATTATCCTAAAGGATCATTAATATACATTATGAACTTATTCTTTGAGATAAGAATAAGAAGGCATTGATGAGTATAAAATATGTCATTAAACATCACATTGATTCTATTTTAATGTATGGAAAATAATGTATTACTTATGTAGGAGTCATCATTTGTATATAGTCACACTAATAACCTATAAGAATAAAGATCAAAGTTAATATAAAACTAACGGAAAAAATTATTTTAAAAAATGTAATAAAAAGCCCTCTAACTTGATCTCTTTAAAAAGGTGTTAACTCTGAAAAATTGAAAATAGATAGAAGAAAATACATTGGCATCCATTATAGAAATTTCATAAAGAACTTTAACTGCTGTAAATCAATTGCCATAATGAAGAGACAATAAAAGCTTAAAAATTGCCTTACTCAGCAAATGCTTGACTGACTTTTTAAAGCAAAGAGTTATGGCAGCCAAAGTTGACACTAGTTGAGAATATAAACTTTTTGGCAAAATTTTACTGAGTAGGTTCCTAGAAAATTATGAGCTTTATTGACTCATAAAGCAGTAAAAAGCAGTGGAGAATAAAAACCAGTATAAAGGAAGTTGAGGGAGAGAATGAACTAGACAAAATCATCCTGAAGACATGTAAGAATAAACTGGAATTTGGTGAATAAAAAAACAAAAGATGTAAAATATCTCCAATTTTTTTTTTTTTTTTTTTTTTAGAAAATTCTTTATGTCATCAAAAACAGAAGAACCCTCATATTTGGACTCTAACTTCATAGTCCTGCATGCTATAGAGAAATATTTTATTATAAAATCGTTTGAAAGCCTTATTATATTGTTTGAACCTAGCTTTATGTACCTAGAGCATTTTCCAACCCAAAAGCTTACTGTAGAGGTTAGGTTGACCTTAGATATCCTGACAGAATCAAATGACTAGAAAATTTTTAGTATGGCAGGAAGAAATGTAGAAGGTCCCAATGGGGTCTCATTTTCATTCTACAAAGTGTTTGTGTTTTGGGTTTCTAAAACTTGAATGTTTACATTTACTGACATACTCCTTGATAGACCTTGACTGGGTACTGTCCTCTGTGCTAGTTCCTGTATTGGAGTTCTCTGAATTCTCTGTAATATAAACCTTTCAAAGACTCAACAGGGAGTCACCCCTTATTCACACTCTCCATTTTCCCACATGACTAAATAAATTTATTTTTAAAACTATTTGAGATTTTGGTATTTGTTTATAGAGTTTTGTGTTCACAGAGAAAGTAAAAATGATGCTGAAGAAAACAAAGATGGGCAAGACAAGATCAAGTTTACATAGAAAAGGTCTGGACATGAAGTTATCAATTTACATGTGAAAAAAAAAGTGTATACTACAAATGTGGAGAAAATTTTGTGTTATCACCAAAAATATGTTATTGAACGTGAATAATTACTGACTCTTGTAATTATTCTCTTCTTCCTCTTCCTTTTTTTTCTGTTCTTCCTTTTTCTTCTCTCTCTCCTGTTTATTTGTATGCATATACACATATTAACATACAATAACCTATACATTCATTAAGAGCATCTTTAGAGGGGGGCGGAGCCAAGACGGCGGAGTGAAAACGTGACTCTCTGCTTCCTCCTCTGATCTTCTCTCAAATCAACAATAAAATAAGCCTCTGAACTGATCTTCAAGTCAACGAATTCAGAAATACTTGGACACTGCTTGCAGATATCTCTGAAGAACTTCATATCAGGTTTGTTTAACTCGGATAGAGGGATAAACAGTGGATTCCGGGCAGGCCAGAAGTGAGGGTGGGACAGAAACTCCAAACTCCAAACACCTGGAGTTTATCTGAGGCACTCAGGACACTCTGCCCTGATTGGGGGCAGGTGTTCTGGCAGATTTGCCGTGTTTAAGGAATAATTCGGACTAAGTCCTAGCTCCCACTGGCCCAGCACCTTAAATTAATTCGCCAAATTGCCCCAGGGCAAAGAACTTCAGCCACCCTTTTTCTGAGCCTTAAAGAGACATCCACGCTGTCTAAAAAAAATGAAGAAGCAAAAGAGAGCTCTCACCATAGACAGCTTCTGTTGAGAGAAAGAAGGGCTGACCCCAGGTCCTGAGATTCCTTTAGACAAAACTCCAGAGGAAGTTATTAAGGACCATCACTGGTCCCCTTTTCAAAAGGCCTTTCTGGAAGATTGCATACAGAATCTCAAAAGAGAGCTGGAGGATAAATGGGAAAATAAACTGAAATCAGTGCAAGAAGCCCTCCAAAAGAGATATGATAAAGACACCAATTTATTGAAAAATAAAATTAGTGAAGTGGAAAAAGAGTGCAATGAACAATTTAGCCAGTTACAAAAGGAGCTTAAAAAGGTAACTGAAGAACACAACACTTTAAAAATAAGAATTGAACAAATGCAAGTGAATGACTCAATAAGACTTCAAGAATCAGTCAAACAAAATCAAAAAAATGAAAAATTAGAAGAAAATATGAAATATCTCCTAGGAAAAACAACTTACTTGGATATAGATCTAGGAGAGACAATCTAAGGATTATTGGACTTCCTGAAAGTCATGATGAAAAAAAGAATCTAAACACTATCTTTCCTGGAAGATATCCTCCAGGAAATCCTGAAAGAAAGCTGCCCTGAGATTGTAGAATCAGAAGGCAAAATCACCATTGAAAGAATTCACCGATCACCTCCTGAAAGAGACCCCAAAATTAAAACCCCAAGGAATATCGTGGCTAAATTTCAGGACTATCGCACCAAGGAAAAGATTCTGCTAGCAGCTAGAAAGAAAGAATTCAAATACTGAGGATCAATAATTAGAATCACACACGATCTGTCAGCCTCCACATTGAAGGATCGAAGGGCCTGGAACCAGATATTCCGAAAGGCAAAGGAACTTGGATTAGAGCCAAGAATAACCTATCCAGCTAGAATGAGCATTATCCTCCAGGAAAGAAGATGGTCATTCAATGATATAGGTGAATTTCTAATGAAAAGACCAGATCTGAACAAAAAATTCAACATCCAAACACAGAACTCAAGAGAAGCATAAAAAGGTAAAAAGGAAAGGACTCTTGAGAACTTTATTTCTACTATGTGGATACTTAAAGTTTGGGGGTATAATTAACTAGATATTACTTTGATAATATGAAAAAAACTAGAGGGGGAAAGGTTGTCATACTGGGGAAAAGAGGGAAAAAGTGGTAAAATAAGATCTAAAAAAAAAGGAGGTTAAAAACAAAGTAAAATTTCTTGAAGAGGCAAAGAAAACCTAATATAATTGAGAGAAAGAGGGGAGGGAGATGAGCATTGTGTAAATCTTACTCTCATCAGGTTGGGTTCTAAAAGTGTATATCACACACTTGATTTCACATAGAAATGTGTCTGTTGCTAGAGGGAAGTGGGAGGGAAAGGAGGAAAAGAAAGGGATAAACTAATAGAAGGGAAAATAGAAGAATCAGGGGAAAGGAGTAAAAAAGGGGGAGGGGACCTAAAGGGTGGTGGATTGTTTGGGGGAGGGGGTCGTCAAAAGCAAAGTACTGAAGAGGGGGGAAGGGAGAAAGGGGAAAAGAAAGGGAAATACATAACTTGGGTAAATAAGATGGTAGGAAATAAAGAATTAGTTATTCTAACTGTGAATGTGAATGGGATAAACTCTCCCATAAAGCGGAAGCAGATACCAGACTGGATTCAAAACCAGATTCCCACAATATGTTGTCTACAAGAAACACATCTAAAACATAGTGACACATATAGGATGAAGGTAAAAGGCTGGAGCAGAACCTATTATGCTTCAGGTGAACAAAAAAAAAGCAGGGGTAGCAATCTTTATCTCAGATCAAGTAAAAGCCAAGATAGATCTAATCAAAAGAGATAAGGAAGGAAACTATATTTTATTAAAGGGTACCATAGATAATGTATCAATATCAATACTAAATATATATGCACCAAGTGCAATAGCATCCAAATTCCTAGGGGAGAAATTAAGAGAGATGCAAGAAGAAATAGATAGCCAAACTATACTAGTGGGGGATTTCAACCTTGCTCTCTCAGAATTAGATAAATCAAACCACAAACTAAACAAGAAAGAAACTAGGGAGATAAACCAATTGTTAGAAAAGTTAGGTATGATAGATCTATGGAGAAAGTTGAATGGAGACAGTAGGGAGTTTACTTTTTTCTCAGCAGTCCATGGAACCTATACAAAAACTGACCACGTGTTAGGGCATAAAAACCTCAAAATCAAATGCAGAAAGGCAGAAATAGTAAATGCACCTTTTTCAGATCATGATGCAATAAAAATCACATGCAGTATAAGGCCAGGAGAAATTAAATCAAAAGTTAATTGGAAATTAAATAATTTAATCCTGAAGAATGAATGGGTGAAAGAACAAATCATAGACACAATCAATAATTTCATCCAGGAGAATGACAATAAGGAGATGAATGTTGGAGAGGATGTGGGAAAACTGGGACACTAATACATTGTTGGTGGAACTGTGAACGGATCCAGCCATTCTGGAGAGCAATTTGGAGCTACGCTCAAAAAGTTATCAAACTGTGCATACCCTTTGACCCAGCAGTGTTTCTACTGGGCCTATATCCCAAAGAGATCTTAGAGGAGGGAAAGGGACCCACATGTGCAAGAATGTTTGTGGCAGCCCTTTTTGTAGTGGCTAGAAACTGGAAACTGAATGGATGCCCATCAATTGGAGAGTGGCTGAATAAATTATGGTATATGAATGTTATGGAATATTATTGCTCTGTAAGAAACGACCAGCAGGATGATTTCAGAGAGGCCTGGAGAGACTTGTATGAAGTGATGCTGAGTGAAACAAGCAGAACCAGGAGATCATTATACACAGCAACAACAATATTACATGATGATCAATTCTGATGGACATAGCTCTCTGCAACAAAAAATTGTCTCAAATCAGTTCCAGTTGTTCACTGAAGAAGACCATATACACCCAGAGAGAAGGATATGAAATATGGACCACAACATAACATTTTCATGCTCTCTATTGAGGTTTGCTTGCATTGTGTTTCCTTTCTCTGATTTTCTTTTTTTCTTGTAGATAGGATTTTTCTTGCACAACTTGTCAAGTATTTCATTATTAACATGTAGTGGACTTCCTGCCATCTAGTGGAGGGGAGGGGACTGGGAGTAAAATTTGTAATGGAAAGCTTTGTAAAGATCAATGCTGGGGAACTACCCATACATATGTTATACAAATAAAAAGCATTAATTAAAAAAAGATCATCTTTAAACAAGGTATTAGCAATGAAAAAGGATTCACTGAGAATAGACTGTCTCTTTTCCATGACACAATTGACTGAAAGACAGAGAATACAAGATCCTACTCTTCCTGTTTTTTGATTAAAGAAAAAAAAAAGTATTTGATTCACGTAAATCAATATGAAAAATTTTTGTCCAATCCAGTATCCTTCATTCATACATCGAAGTTATACATAAAGATTCATTGAAAGTATAGAAGGATATAGAATATAGAAAGAAGAAAAATACCAAAATAAACTTGTACAGTGACTCCTCTGACTATTAATAACAATTGTGGTATAAACCAGGGAAATTAATGCCTTCAAAGATTTCCCCTACTGTCATTAAAGAAACACAGTATAAAGCCTTTAAGACCTCATTGCCTTATATATGACAAGTTGCTACAAAAGATCCAGTTTGTGGACATAATTGTATGGATTAAATCAGCCCATGAAATCCGCCACTTTTGCTAAGTGACTTAAACTTTCAAATAGGAAAGAAAAAAATCAAATAAATAAAAATGTCACTTCTCTAGATTAAGATACAGTTGAAGAGGCAATCTATACAACTCATCCATCTAAATATGTCTTAGATAGACAATGAAAATGGAGAGCTTTGTTTAGACTTGTACAGGAGTAAGAGTCTGGGCTGGATTGTCTTTGATTGCAAGCTTCCTTTAGTGACCTCAAGCTTATCCATAAAAGTAAAGGACCATCTTTTTAATGTCAGTGTCCTTCTAGTATTGCTATGTGATTATAATCAAAGAATATATTTGTGAAAACAGCAACAGCAGACCAGAGATATGGCAAGAGAGAGGAATGAGCCACAGCCAGCCAATATGCCTCATTGACACTCCAATAATGTCAAAAGAAGGTGAGGAAGACTTCTGAGTGTGGACATTTTAGGGGAGATCACAGGCAAGAATTATGCACGATAGGCAGGCATATATGGTTTGTTATATGTGATGTTGGAAAGAGTAGCTACTTGAATAAAATCCCTTTGATTATTTGAGTGAATGTGTATGTGTGTAAAAGCTTATTTTTTAAATTACAATTTATTTTATTTCTATGATTTTCTTGCATCATTCTCATTTCTCTTCCCAATTTTTCTCTACCTCTCATGTTGTATTTTCTTTTTTTTCTTCACTAATTTTTTTTTATTAAAGTTTTTTATTTACAGAACATATAAGTGATTTTTCTACATTGACCTTTGCAAAAAAATTTTTTGTTCCAAATTTTTCCCCTCCTTCCCCCCACCCCCACCCCTAGATGACAGGTAGTCTAATATATGTTAAATATGTTAAAATATATGATAAATCTAATATATGTATATATATCTATATAGTTATCTTGCTGCACAAGAAAAATCGGATCTAGAAAGAGAAAAAAAAACCTAAGAAGGAAAACAAAATGCAAGCAAACATTCACAGAAAATGTTAAAATGCTGTGTTGTGGTCCACACTCAGTTCCCACAGGCCCTTCCCTGGGTGTATATGGCTTTCTTCATCGCTGAACAATTAGAATTGATTTGAAACATTTCATTGTTGAAGAGAACCATGTCCATCAGAATTGATCATCATATAGCATTGTTGTTGCTGTGTATAATGATCTCCTGGTTCTGCTCATTTCACTCAGCATCAGTTCATGCAAGTCTCTCCAGGACTCTGTGAAATTGTCCTGCTGGTTGTTTCTTACAGAACAATAATATTCCATAACATTCATCCTGCTGGTCATTTCTCACAGAACAATAATATTCCATAACATTCATATACCCTAATTTATTCAGCCATTCTCCAATTGATGGACATCCATTAAGTTTCCAGTTTCTAGCCACTACAAAAAGGGCTGCCACAAGCATTTTTGCATCATGTTTTATTTTCAAAATTCTTTTTGAGCTCTTCCATGGCCTGAGACCAATTCACATTTTCTCAGTCATTGAATGTAGGAATTTTGACTGTTAACTTCTTCTGAGTGTGCTTTTTTGCTCTTCCTTTTTATCATAGTATATGATCGGATTTTTTTTCCTGTTGCTTGCTCACTTTCCTAATCTATTACTTGACTTTTAATTCTTTGTTAAGACAGACCTCTGCTTCCAGAATGGAAGGTGCACTGTCCCAGGCTTCAGATTTTGTGCAGCTGTTTTCATAAATATATCTAAGGACCTGTACATTTTCAGTCCTTCCAAGGTATTATAAGCTAATAAGAGGTGTTTACTATTCTTTTTGCCTGTGCTCTGGTCTGTTGAGTAGCCACAAGCACTATTTCCTGTCCTGGAAATGTGAGAAGGGTTCTCTCTCTGTGGCTACAAACTCCTCATCCTGGGACTGCCATCCAGGACTGTGACACAGATCTGACTTTGGGCAAAGCTACTGAATCCTACCTCAGTGCTGGCAAAAAGATCTCTCTAGCGCCCTTCTGACTTGTTGTTCAACACCTTTGCCATCTGTGGGCTGAAAGCTCCAGAAACAGTCTCTGTTGATTCAGTGGCTTCCAAGGATTGTTTCTAGTTTGCTTGGGCCAGGGCTATGCTGATGTGGCCTGCGCTGGACTATGTTCTACTCTCAGCCATATTTGACAGACCTTTCAAATTGACCTTGTAAGTTGTCTTGGGCTAGAAAACTGTTTCACTCTGTCTTTCTGTGGGTTCTGCTGCTCCAGAATTTGTTTAAAGAAATCATTTAAAGGTATTTGGAAGAGTCTGGAGGAGAGCTCAAGCAAGTCCCTGCCTTTATTATGCCATCCTGACTCCATCTCCAATTTGTTTGATTTTTATAGAGTGCTCTCGCTCTCTCTCTCTCGCTCTCTCTCTCTCGTTCTCTCTCTCTCTCTCTCTCTCTCTCTCTCTCTCTCTCTCTCTCTCTCTCGCTCTTTGCCTCTGTCTCTCCGTCTCTGTCTCTCTTGCTTTCTCTCTCTTTTTCTCTCGCTCTCTCTCTCTTTCTCTCTCTCTGTCTCTTTGTCTCTCTCTCTCAAATTCCCTCCCCAATTGAGACATCAAGAGAAACAAAACTCCTTTAAACAAACTTTTATAGTCAAACAAAAACAAATCCCTGAATTTTCTACGTTAAAACACTAACTGTTTGGATATGAGGTGTGAATAGATAGTGAAGAGTCAAAGATGATACTTAGATGGTGAGCCCAGATGACTGAGAGGATGCTGCTGTATCCAACAGTTATAAGAAACTTCAGTTGGAGAAGGCTTTTTGAGGAAAGATAATGAGTTCAGTTATTGACATGTTGAGTGTTAGGTGTCTAGTGGAAATCCAAATTGAGGTATCTAACAGGCATTTTAGGACTGTTTAGGAGTTTAGGACTGGAGAAGTAGATCTGAAAGTCATTGGCACAGAGAATTGATGAGAATAATAGAAGAAATAGTATGAAAGAAGAATAGACACAAGAAAAATGGGTCTAAGACAGAGAGGGGCACTCACCTTTAGTGACATGACCTGAATGAAGATCTAGCAAAGGAGACTGATTGGTCAGAAAGTTAGAAAGAGACCCAAGATAGACTAGTGTCACAGAAAAGAGAAAAGAGTGTATCAATGAGAAAAGAGTGATGGACAGTGTCAAAGTGAGTGGAGATGAGGATTGCAAAAAGACCATTAGATTTAAAAATTAAGAGATAAATGACTTTCAAGAAGCAGTTTCATTTCAATGATGAAACTAGAAACCAAATTACAGGAACTTAAAAAGAGAGTTAGCAGAAATAAAGTAGAGAAATAGATTACAGAAAATCTTCTCAAAAATTTTAGTCACAAATGGGAGGAGATCTTTGGGACAATAGTGAATGGTGGGAATGAACAGATCAACTGAAGGCATTTTTGAGATAGGGACATAAATGACCATATTTATGGGAGGTAGGAAATCAGTCAGCAAACAAGAAGAGATTAAAGATAAAAAAGGAGAGGATGATGGAGAAGGCAGTGTGCTGGAGAAAACAGGATAAAATGGGATTACTCTGGGTAAGAAGAAGGGTTAATTCTTCACCTCAGTTCCTCCTGACATCAGGGCTGGTGCTCTATTGACTGCACCACCTAGCTGCCCCTTGATGCATTTTAGCAAAATTTGGCCTTCCAATTTGTCCTTTTTAAATAAGTCTAATTTCTTTGTTGATTTATTTATTTTTTCCTCCAGCTATCTTTTCTTTTTTCTTCAGTTGAAACAAAATAGGTAATGTAAACAACATATTGTATTCTTCTGTCTGATATATTCTGCTAACCCTTTGTCTTTTATGTATTAGTTCCTCTGAGTCACACTCCCAGTAAGGATTATTAATTGTGTATTTCCCTCCAATTTATTCTCTTAAACTTTTTCCTTTACTTTGTTTCCTACCCTTTCTTTAAGATTTTGTTTTGCTTAAGACTAATCTTTCTCTTATTCCTCACTTTTCCTTCTCTCTTGTTTCCATTTTGAGTGAAATATAATTCTAAACCTAGTTAGATTTCTGTGCATACTTTCCTCCTTTGACCAATTCAAATTCCTGTCACCTTTTCCCTTTTTTTTGTATAGACTTCTACTTATGCATCCCAAATATATGATTTTCTTCCAACTTTTCTCTTCCTTTTTTGCCCTTCTTTTCTTTTCCATTCTTTTAAGCTAATCAAAACATAACAGAGAGGATTTCCAGAGGTGGAGGCAAGATGGTGGAGTAAAGTCAGGAAACTGCTCAAGCTCTCCAGTTTCCCTTGAAAACGAAATGAAATCAAGCCTTTGAACAGAGTCTGACAAGATAAAACTACTCTCTACTTCAAGATAGATTGGAAAAACTTCAAGAAAGGTCAGTCTCACTGAGGTGGAAAGAGTGTGAAGCAACCTGTTCAGATAGACTCTGGGAAAGCTGGTAAGAGGATCTTAATCACAGCAAATCAGCAACTAAGACCATCAGTGTTGGTTCAGTAGAGAAGCAAATCAGTGGGGCAGCTGTCCCAGCTACACCTTTACCCCAGGAGCAGAACTCAGCCATAAAAGTAAAAAAAAAGGGGGGGAATGCTAAAAGAAAAGGAAAGAAAATGAGCAAGAAATAAAAAAGAGCCTTGACCATAGAAAGCTACTATGGTGACAGGACAGACCAAAACACATCAGACGAGGACAGAATGTCCATAGAAGAAATCTTGAAGAGTGAGATAAATTGGTCTCAAGCTAAAAGAGGCTTCTTGGAAGTTCTCATAAAAGACTTTAAAAGGAAAATAAGAGAGGTAGAAGAAAAAATGAGAAAGGAAATGAGAGGTATGAATGAGAGAGTCAACAGCTTGGAAAAGGAAAGAAAATAATTGTCTGAAGGAAACAACTCCTTAAACATAGAATTAACCAAATGGAAAAAAGAAATACAAAAACTAACTGAAGAAAATCACACATTAAAAACTAGAACAGAGCAAATGGAAGCTAATGACTTTGTAAAACAGCAAGAATCAGTCAAACAAACTAAAGAGATTGAAAAAATGAAGAAAATGTGAAATACCTCATTGGCAAAACAACTGATCTGAAAACTAGATCCAGAAGAGGCAAATTAAAAATGATGGGCTTACTTGAAGGCCATGACCAAAAAAAGAGACTAGATAACATTCTACTAGAGGTCATTAAGGACAAATGCCCAAAAAATTCTAGAAACAAAGCGGGAAATACTGATTGAAAGAATCCATCGATCACCTTCAGAAAGGGATTCCACATGGTTCTCTTCAACAATGAAATGTTTCAAACCAGTTCCAATTGTTCAGTGTTGAAGAAAGCCATCTACACCCAGAGAGAGGCCTGTGGGATCTGAGTGTGGACCATAACATAGCATTTTCTTATTTTTTCTTTTTTCTTTTTTTCTTTCTTTTTTTTTTTAGTTGTAAAACATATGTATGGGTAATTCTTCAACAATAACCCTTACAAAGCTTTCTGTTACAATTCCCCCCCCCACTCCTCACCCCTCCTCTAGATGGCAGGATATCCACTACATGTATAACATAGCATTTTCACACTTTCTTTTGATGTTTGCTTGCATTTTGTTTTCTTTCTCAGGTTTTTTTTTTTCCTTGTAGATCCGATTTTTCTTGTACAGTAAGATAACTGTATGAATATGTATACATATATTGGATTTGTCATATAATTTTAACATAGTTAATATGTATTGGACTACCTGCCATCTAGGGGAGGAGGTGGGGGGAAGGAAAGAAAAATTTGGAACAGAAGGCTTTGCGAGGGTCATTGTTGAAAAATTACCCATGCATATGTTTTGCAAATAACAAGCATATAGATTATAACACAAGCCCACAAACACATGTGCCTAACCACTGTTTTGGAATTATTACCCAGTTGTTTCACATATACTTATTTTCTCCCCCAATAAACCTAAAGAACTTTCATCCTGTTTACTGATTTGCTTAAAAACCTATGGTGTGGCTAATATGGAAATGGTTTGTATGATGTCATATAGATAATGGGTATCATGCCTTCTCAATGGATGGAGGAGGGATGAAGGGGAGGCAAAATTTAGAGCTCAAAATAAAAATAAAAAACCTATGACTATCTTAAAAAAAACAAAAAAAAAAAAAGAAAAAAGGGATCCCGCAAGGAAAACACCAAGGAACATTTTTTTAAAATTTTATTTTATTTGCAAAACATACGTATGGGTATTTCTTCAATATTAACCCTTACGTATCTTTCTGTTACAAATTTTTCCCCCCAACTCCCCACCCCTCCCCTGGATGACAGGATATCCACTACATGTTAATTATGTTAAAATACTTGATAGATCGAATATATGTATACACATTTCCACACTTATCATTGTTGTACAAGAAAAATCGTATCTACATGAAAGACATATCAGATAAAGGAAACACAATGTAAGCAAACATCAATCAAGAGTATGAGAATGTTATGTTGTGGTCCACATTTCACATCCCTCTCTCTGGGAGTATATGGCTTCCTTCAGTGAACAATTGGAACTGGTTTGAAACATTTCATTGTTGAAGAGAGCCATGTCCATCAGAATTGATCACCATATAGTATTGTTGTTGCCGTATATAATGATCTCCTGGTTCTGCTCATTTCACTCAGCATCAGTTCATGTAAGTCTCTCCAGGCCTCTCTGAAATCGTCCTGCTGGTCATTTCTTACAGAACAATAATATTCCATAATATTCATATACCAAAATTTATTCAGCCATTCTCCAATTGAAAAGCATCTATTCAATTTCCAGTTTCTAGCCACTACAAAAAGGGCTGCCACAAACATTCTTGCACATGTGAGGCCCTTTCCTTCCTTTATGATTTCTTTGGGATATAACCCCAATAGAAATGCTGCTGGGTCAAAGGGTATGCACAGTTTGATAACTTTTTGAGC